>JACGTP010000358.1:9363-39319 GCA_023678845.1 Mischocyttarus mexicanus
AAATCAATATACTGCTATTATATTATTATAATCAATAAAAATTGTAAGATTTAAAGTAAGAAGGGGTCCCTTGAATCGTGGTTGAGTCCGATGCCTATGTCGAGTGTTACGAGATAACAATGTCGTCGTCATCGTCGTTGATGTTTCGTCTTACCAACAAACACATCTGTATGTGTATGGATATATATTCATACAAGCATAACGGGTGATCAATTTAAACCTGACACGCTTCGACCGCATATAATCTGTCAACGACAGTGACGCGGGTAATCGCTATCGTATTAAATACTTCTCCTTGCTCACGACCTATCGACCTGCATACCGATACGCTTACTTATTTCTCTTACAAAATTTATTTCACCATGCAACATATTTTCTTTATTTTATTTCATTATATTTGGTTGTTGGTAAACAAAAACATGTCGGATTTTCCCATTGAATTGTAGCCAAAAATCCGACATTTAGTTATATACTTCATTAATTTATTAATTTCATTATATCTTTTATTACCGAGTATTTAAATATAATTAATAAATTATTAGATACAATCGGGGATTATAATTTTATGATACAATGTATTAGGGCTGTCAAGTATGAAATGGAGCAAATAATGCATATAATTGAATTGAGAATTTGCTCCATTTCATACTTAATAAACCTAATAACATAGTTTGAGGGGAAAATATATTATATTTTAAGTATAACACTATTTATTTTTATTTAAAATAATTTTATCACATACACACACACACACACGCGCGATGTGTAGAAAATATTGTATACAATATGAAGAAAAATTGCAAACACGTACTAATTACCTAAATGTGTAATATTTTAAGTATACAATTTATTTTATTTAAAATAAAATTACACACTCTACGTACGAACATTAATGCACCAAATAAAGAAATATTTTCGTACATTTGGTAAAAGATCTAAAGAAAAAAAAAAAAAAAAGAAAAAACATTACAGTACACCGTACTAATTACCTAAAAATATATTTTAAGTACGTAATTGATTTTATGTGTCAAATAAATTTAATTCAACACACGTGTGGAGTACGCGAATTGGAGAAAATATTTTATACGCCTTGTAGAATGTAAAGAAAAAAAAGGAACTCATAATCTTAATTGGATTTTAATTAATCTTTTCTTCCTAATATTCATTTGATTTGTTAGAAATTATCGAATTGAAATTATTGGCATTACATTTGAGAAAAAAAGAAAATAGAAATATTTATTCAAACACTTTATTCGATTATTTCAAATTATTCAATCAAACTAAACGGTCTATATTTATTTCCAATATTTAGTTTACTATTGTTTCATTCAATGTAATGCATCGAATAAAACACACACACACAGAGAGAGTAATCTATCATACAGTAGATATATCACATTTCTAAACGTTATCTCATGAATAAATATCATTCGTTAAATGTTCGAAGTACACATACATACACACACACACACACAGTCAGATAAATAAAATCATTGAATTTTTCAAACCAATCTTTTCAACGTATTATTACACATTGTTATTAATATCGTCATTTTTTTGTTCTTTATCCAAATAATTAATAACACGATCAATCGTATCGTTATCAAGTTACTTCGAAAAAAATATATTATGAAATAATTTATATCACCGTTATAGAAAGGACGGATAAAATTTAAGAGAAAAAGGCAACAACACGTTTATGGTGTCCGATATTATAACACGTAATTTCTCATCCTTCTTCTTTTGTATACTTATGGTGGAAGGGGAGAGAGAGAGAGAGAGAGAGAGAGAGAGGAAGTAAAGTCTAGACCACCAATTCGAAGGGGGAGTAAAAATTTTTCTAAGATAGCCACACCATGATATCCTTTTCAAAGAAGTATTACCTTCATTAATAATGCATGACCGTCCAAAGTTTTTCCTTTTTTTTTTTTCTCCAACTAAACTTCTCGTCCCTTTTTTTTCACTCGTTTGCTTCCCCTCTTCTTCATCGAAGTATTCTTGATTTAAAAATTTTTATACGAAAGCCTTTCTTTCTTATACCGAATCGTGGAATAGAAAATTGTGCATCTAGGTTGAAACTAGACCGATCAAGTTGTTCTCCTCTTATTCCAGTAAATATCGTTATGAGCTTGTCTCGAAAAAAGAAAGTAAAAGAGAGAGAGAGAGAGAGAGTGAGAGAGAGGGAGAGGAGATTAGTAGGTTTGAAGTAGTCGTTGGAATCTTGCCAAAGGAAAAGGAAAACTTACGAGTAAAAATCATTGATCGCAAATTGGCGTGATTTCTTAAACGACCGATTAAATTGACGTATAAATTTATTATAGTCAATTGAAGATCAAGTAAGAGGAATAATATTCGTCGTATTCGTTTTAATTATCTCGAGAGGAAAATAAAAGGAAAAGAAAAATATAGATGTGAGTATGGTTGTTTGAAAAAGTCGAGAAATAGTTGCTTTTTCACGGTTATAAATCGATTCAACGAATCTACCATTTATATTTGCTTCAATTTTTTTCTTTCTTTATTTCTTTATTTTTTTTTTTTTGCTTTGCTTTTTTATTTATTACATCGTCGAATATAAAATACGTGCTTGAGTGTAAATGCGAGTATTGGTTGAATGAAAAAAAAGAAATATTAGGAATGGAAAAAGGTTGAAAAAAAGTGTAGTAAAACGTACAGTCTCTAAATTTGAAATGGTGGAGAGAAGAAAAAAAAAAATAAAGGAAAGGTAATGGAATAATAAATAAATAACCTTTAAGGGTTAGATGAAATAAATCGTAGTTTAATTTCAATGAAATACGTGACCGCTTAACTGGAACGTCTTGAATCCATTGAAGAAACGGGGCGTTACGTTGGCATTTTACTTTCACCGTGGTAGAAGTGACTTAAGTGTTCAGAGGATAAAGGGCCTTATATAAAAATGTGTATAACATATTTGCTCTTTAGACGTGCACGAACGAGAACGCTTAGTCATGTCCAAAATGTGGTGAAGCGAAACTTAAAAGTGAGAGGAAAATCAACGACACGAACGACGAATCATTGACGACGGTATGAAACCCTCGAAGAAAGAGGACTGAATAGAAGACAAATCATTTTGGAAAATTATTTTATCGTATTAATATTATTTTCTTATCTTTGTATCGCGTACACATATATTAATAATTAAAATATTATTATCATATTTATTGTTTTATTGTCTGCAAATATCACGCATATTTACTCGTTTGAAAAAATTCGTAATAAATATTTTAGGTTGTCAAGTATGAAATGGAGCAAAAAATGCACACAATTAAATTTGATTTTTAATCAAAGTATGCACCCATATTACCGATACACTTTTGCCATTTTAGAGGTAATCCATTTATCCCTTTGCTGTAGAAGCCTGGATCACAGGAATCGATGAGCTCTTTAAACGCCGTTTTGACAGCCTGTGCGGAATTGAGTTTTTTTTCAGATAAAAAGTTGTTTAAATTTTGAAAGAAATGACAGTCAGTGAGGGTAAGGTCTGGCGAGTACGGTGGGTGACGGTGAGTTTCCAACTTCAACTCCCGTAGCTTTGACACGGTCATTCGTGCGGTATGTGGTCGAGCGTAGTTGTGCAGGAGGATTGAAGTCATCCGATTAACTAATTTTGGCTGTTTGATCGCAAGATTTCTCATCATTTCGTCTAGTTGATAACAGTAGACATCCGTTGTGATCGATTGGCCAGGTTCCATAAAGCTGTGGTGGATGACACCTGAGCCAGACCACCAAACAGTGACCATCAGCTTCTTCTGGTGGATGTCTCGTTTCGGACAGTGTTTTGGTGGTTCATCTTTGTCCAACCCTTGCGATGAACGCTTACGATTATCGTACATGATCTATTTTTCATCACACGTAACAATTCGATTGAGAATTCGATTGAGGCTTTGTTGCTAGAAAGAAGAGAAAGACGTGCGTTGAGTCTTCGTTCCTTCTGTGCATCGGTCAATTCATGTGGTATTCACTTGTCCAGCTTTCTCACTTTACCGATTTGTGCTAAATGAGTCAAGATTGTTTGCTTTGATGCATTGTACATTAATGATAATTCACGTGCACTTTGGCTGGGATTCGCTTCCACAGAGGCTTTCAGGACGACTTTATCCACCTGAGTCTTGACTCGACCACGTGGTTCATTAGACAGGTCGAAATCTCCCGAACGAAATTTTTTAAACCAACGAGCTACAGTCACGTTTGTAGCCACTTAAATACCGAACACACTATTGATATTAGCGACTGATTGCTGTGTTGTGCCTCCAGGGTGGAACTCATACTTCATCAACGCACGAATTTCACTGATTTCCATGGTCTCACTTAATCGCCTATACAAAAAAACTATTGCAAATTTTTTCAAACTGAAATATGAATTAGAAAGAGGAAAAGATGTACCTTTCACGTGAAAAACAAATTATGCCAAAATACGGCGTCTAAATGAGATTGTGTGCGATTGAAATAAATAACATGAAATTTGCTCCCATTTCATACTTGACAACCTAATATACATTTATATATATTTTTTTTATCAAATATTTGTAGATAAATTTTCTCACGTGATAATATTGAATGATAGAATATATTTGAAGTTAAAAAAAACATATTTCCTAAGGGTAGTTCGATATGTTTTAGATGTTCGGTAAGTTTCATAGAAAATTACAATTTCTAAGTTAGGGAAGGTTTCCCCTAGTCAATCTAATCAATGATACATACATCGTATCGTCCTTCAGCACCGACCATAACATTTTAAAACTCTGTAAACTCGATTTCGTACGTATACACACACGCATATATATATGTGTAGGTGAAAAGTATGTGAAGGAAAAACGGAAATTGTATCACGTATACTTTACCTTGCTCAGGTATCTTCTTCGAATATCACACTTTCGAAGAATCGATTACGAGAGACACGTGCGATCATAGATGACGAAGTAGGGTGAGAAAGAGAGAGAGAGAGAGAGAGAGAGAGAGAGAGAGAGAAAAAGGAGGGTGAAGGGTAGAGGGAGGAGAGAGAAAGTAAGGGTTGGTTGGTTGGTTGGTTGGTTGACGATAGGATAATCCTTGTATCTCATGGATTATGGTCGATAAGTTGAATGAGAAAAAGAACCAAGACAAAGAATCGAAAATCCGGATTGTCCTGGTTTAGCTTCGTAATTCTTACATTCTTATTTTGTTATTATATATACATAAAGGATGATATAAACAGCAACAAAAAATCAAAAGTCCTAAACCTTTTTTAATTTTAATAATTATTCCAATATTACGTACTGTCTTTTATGATTTATTTTATCGATCGATCTTTCTAAATAATTATTTTCAAATAAAATACAAAATAAGAATTATAACGAGCCTTTAAAAAAGAATTAAAAAAAAGAATTAAAAAAAAGTATTACAAAAAAGAAACAAGATCTTTCTTACAAGAAAATTAGTATAATAAAGTACCAACTAAATACGTTCTCGAGAAGAAATATATTTTAGAATTTCAATGAAATAATATATATTATGTAATAAATAAAATTCTTCTTAATATGCAAATACCTTTATTCAAATTCTAAACGGTTATTTCTTTTTATGTAAACTCGTCTAATTTTAGAAATTATCAAACGAAATTGGATTCAAATAAAATCACTTTGATATTTTCGAAGTAAATGACTTGAGGTATATTCAAATATGTAATAAAATGTATAATACATTTCTCGAATAATTTTTCGCGTTATTAAAATATTCTGCTGAATTAAGTCAGACTAGTGGTGGGTGGGGTCGAGTGTGGGTGTGGGGGTGGGGGGTTACTTTGGGAGGGTTACTAAAGGGTTTTGGAAAGGAATAGGGATAAACTTATTGTTATTATATTCGAAGTAAATTATATTATATTTCGAGACGAGGAATCTCTTGAAGCGTGTACCGCATTACCGACTAAAATTTAAAGCAAAATGCACTCACTCCCCACTCCCCCCCCCCCCCCCCCCCNCAACAAAAAATCAAAAGTCCTAAACCTTTTTTAATTTTAATAATTATTCCAATATTACGTACTGTCTTTTATGATTTATTTTACCGATCGATTTTTCCAAATAATTATTTTCAAATAAAATACAAAATAAGAATTATAACGAGCCTTTAAAAAAGAATAAAAAATACACTATTACGAAATAGAAACAAAATCTTTCTTAAAAGAAAATTAGTATAATAAAGTACCAACTAAATACGTTCTCGAGAAGAAATATATTTTAGAATTTCAATGAAATAATATATATTATGTAATAAATAAAATTCTTCTTAATATGCTATTACCTTTATTCAAATTCTAAACGGTTATTTCTTTTTATGTAAACTCATCTAATTTTAGAAATTATCAAACGAAATTGGATTCAAATAAAATCACTTTGATATTTTCGAAGTAAATGACTTGAGGTATATTCAAATATGTAATAAAATGTATAATACATTTCTCGAATAATTTTTCGCGTTATTAAAATATTCTGCTGAATTAAGTCAGACTAGTGGTGGGTGGGGTCGAGTGTGGGTGTGGGGGTGGGGGGTTACTTTGGGAGGGTTACTAAAGGGTTTTGGAAAGGAATAGGGATAAACTTATTGTTATTATATTCGAAGTAAATTATATTATATTTCGAGACGAGGAATCTCTTGAAGCGTGTACCGCATTACCGACTAAAATTTAAAGCAAAATGCACTCACTCCCCACTCCCCCCCCCCCACTCTCCCATCTTTTTCTCCCCTCCACGTTTCTATGTCTGCCTCTCTCTCTCTCTCTCTCTCTCTCTTTCTCTCTTTATTTCTTTCTTTCTCATTCATTCTCGTACACTTCCGTTCCATTTTCCCTTTTAGTTTTTGAATTTCCATTTGGCTCCATGGAAGAGAGAACACGGGTTTCTATCCTCTTGTATTTCGTAATAGTTCTCCGATGCACGAAATTTGAATGCAAGGAAATAATAATAATAATAATAATAGAAAACAAGTTTAGGATTACGAATGGGTTGAATATTGTATGACTAGAAGAAATGATTATGAAATATCGGGATATACCTAAACGGTTGTAAAGTATGTAACTTTTACGATTCTGGGTTATCGCGAAATTCTTTCTACGTTGAATGGAAAAAAAGAAAGAAGGAAAATTCGAAGGGGATGAAAAACGGAATTGAGAGTAAAAAAAAAATACAGGGGAGTCGCAACTTTGGACGAGTTACGATACGTTACTCTTTAAGTGCTTCTCGCGCGATCATTTTTCGTTGTTTATGGTTGACCTATTTGTTGTTAGGTTATATACGGCGTAACGTATTACGTTGAAATTTATTTGTAAAAAAAAAAAGAATAGGCATAGCGTATGTGTGTGTATGTGTGTGTGTGTGTGTGTTTGTGCGTACGCGTGCGCGTACGTGAATTTTATTTAAAAATTTCAACCAAATTTGTGTTCCAACATTTTGTTTTCTATCTTCTTCTTTATTTTCTTTCTTTTTTTTTATTTTGTTCTTCAAACAAAATTATTGCGTTAAATTAAAATATTAGTTTCAGTACAAATGTCTAAACAGAAATTTTACAAATCTTTTCTTCGGTAGAATGTTTTTTTGTACTTTTGTTAGAATAAATTGTTTAATAATGTGCGATATAAAATGATTCTAGAGACAAATAATAATAATAATAATAATAATAGTAATAATAAGAAAAGAGTAAACGAGGTTACGCGATGACGGGGAATATTCCAGAAAAAAAAAATAAAAATAAAAAGAAAAGAAAAGAAAATAGAATCAGGAATAGAATTTTCTTTCAATCTTCATTCGAGTTTGTCCATAATTCGCACAGAAAATACTAACATCGATATTCCTGTCACGGAGTATAAGCACGATTTCATAACACAGCGTGATCCGAATATTTAGAATCGTTTAAACGATTGGGAAGGATCTATATTTTATTATTCCAACGTAAATATCTAAAAGTAACCTTTCCTTTGCACTTTATCTTCACTAATGTCTTGTTTTTTTTTTATCGAAAATTAATGCTAACAATTCCATACAGTTATTCAAGTAAAATAAAACGATTAAAAAAGTAAAACACGTCGGTTTATTAAATAAACAGAAGAAAAATAATTTTGATTTGGACAAAAATATTTGATTAAGGGGGTATTCTAGTTTAGAGTTCTATTCTAGTCTAATCATTTTTACTATCCATGTTTTTAACAGTTTTTTTATTGACACTTGAAAAGTAGAGCCCGGCAAAGTAGGGACTCCAAAAAAAAAAGGTGTCACCTGGTTGACGGGATTCCAATCCTCCTGGTGATCTGACATATAAAAATAAGGTTAATTCTTATTAAACAAGGATGTAGAATTATCTGGACGAAGCTGATTTGAAAAAAATAATTTTTACACAAAGTGACGTCTTTCTAAAAAAGAAAGGTCATTTTTTGCTACCTTTTTTTCAACTTTGGTAATTTTTTAAAAATAGTGAAAAAAAATAAATTACAAAAACATCTACGTGGAGACAATTTTGATAGTATTGAAAAAGTCTCTACGAAATTTCAAGTAAATCGGTGCATTAGAATTTGAGATATCATGTCAATCGTATCGAAAAAAGTAGTTTTAAGAAAAATGCATTCTCATTTCGGGCAGTCTGAATGGCGCGTTACAAAATTAACTATAACTCCGAAAATAATTGGAATTTCTGTAAATCCTCTTAGATGCTTATTCTTAAAAGTCTAAACTTTGAAAATATGACCCAAAAAAAATCGATTTTTTCAAATTTCTAGACTAGAATACCCCCTTAAAAAATACAAATCATTTTCTACCTATCGTTGTTAATAAATACTTGTATGTATGTGTGTGAGTGAAAAGATAAACGATAATAATGAGTTACGTTTAACAGAGTAACGCGTTGTTTCCCCCAAGAATGTGTTGACTATGAAATTAACTTTAAGGTACTATAATTTATAAAGCTTAATTACTCGATTTTCCCAGATCCTAATTAATCGGCCAAGTTCCGACCGGGGTTAGCATTGAATATTTGGCTAGTACTGAAAACGTGGTTTCTACTTTCAAAGAGAACGATATCAACTTGTATCGTATTGAGAAATTCCTTTACATACATATATATACATATCCCATGTATTATAATACATGTATATGAAGTTATGTAGTAAACAGGGTGCTCTAAAGTTATTCTGGTCAGACAGTGTCAACGTAATTTGTAAACAAAAATAATAAAACAATCATTTAAAAACACGTTTATTAAACACGTTCCCTCACGCAAGTTTAACACATTTTTATTACAACTTTGCACTAAAAATATTCATCTAATCTCTAATTTATTCTCTCTCAACTCTGATTAAATGTTCTTCTTGTTTCTAGTATCTTGTATATCTCAAAATTCAAATAAATAATTTAATCATTATTTGTAAGTACTTTTTAATTGAACATAACAATACTTGACTTGAAAAAACAAACTTGATATGACTTTATAGTGCAAAAAGTTGATAATAAAGTTTTAAATGACCTATGTTAATTTGAGATTTGTTTTCTTATTTTCAAGAATTGGATACGTTTCGTGACACTGTTTTATTGTAGAAACTTTAGACACATCATCTATATAAGATAAATTCTTTATACAGTTTGTAGTAGTGTGTATACATATACACATATATATATATCATAGTATCGTAGGACAATTTGTATCTTCTAGAAAATCCTCTTTACCGAGTCAAAGGACATATTGCCCTTTTTTCAATCCTTTTATATCGGTCCGGTTTCGTTGTATTTCAAAATAGATCATGTTCTCCTCTCTCTCTTTTATTTCTTTCTCTTTCTCACTTTTTCTAAAGAAAGAAATGAATCGTCCATTTCGATCTAGGAAGATCGAAAAAGCATCGACGTTATCCGTCGACTTTTCCCATCAACGAGAAAGCACGACGACGTGAGAAAATCTACGAGAATTTTCTTCGCGTTTCGATATCGACCAAGTGTGTTGTAAAAAAAATAAATAAAAAGAAATAGAGAAAAATAGAGAAAAAGAGAGAGAGAGAGAGAGAGAGAGAGAGAGAGAGAGAGAGAAAAAATAAATACGTTTCAAGCGTCAGAATTGCAATATAACTCGTAGAACATCTCATCTGGCAAGGAGATACTTCGACGATGGGTAACCTTGAGTCTTATACTCAACTCTAAAGATACTTTCTTATATTTAATCAATTTTTAAACCTTTTTAATCCTAAATCTCTCAACTTTAATCCAATTACAATATATATTTATATTATAGATTCAAAGTTATTACTAATGTGAACATTGCAAGCTTAGTCTATCTGTTAGGCGTGTTTCAAAATTTATCGTATAATTACTAATAATTATTTATTAATATTATTATTATATATATAAATATAATGAAATTTAGTATATTGTTCGTGTTATACATTTAATTTGATATTTAAAAATTTATTAAATAAGTTTCAAGCATATATTTCAATCTATTTGGTTGTCAAGTATAAAATGGAGCAAATTTCAATTCAATTACATACATTTTTTGCTCCATTTCATACTTGACAACCTAATGTATATTATTCTGTATTAAGAAAATAATGAAAATTGGTTAATTATTATAAATTGTAATATTTTGATTGTGATTATTCCACATATATTATTCATATACGTTGAAAGTGGATTCATCTTATACGAAAATTGAAAATTTGGGTATATAGAAGGGGTAAATCATTGATGAAAATTACGCATGCGCATGCTTAGCTAGGAATGAAAGGGTTAATAGAAGTAGATTATTCGATTTGACGCTTATAAACGGGAGCGCCTTAACGTCCTCTACGATTTGCATATGTTTCAGGGAATTTGTTCGTTATAGCGGTGATCCTGTTGGAACGGAACCTACAATCCGTGGCAAATTATTTAATCGTGAGCCTGGCCGTCGCCGACCTTATGGTTGCCTGCCTCGCCATGCCACTCGGGGCTGTTTACGAGGTACGTAATTTGCTGACTATAATAGACCACTGCGAATTATGACCATACGATAGGTATGTCCTCATATCTATGTATGCGGGTATATCTATGTATGTAGATTTCATACAATCAACCTAATCCTATCGTGAATGGTCTAGAAAAATATTATTCCAAAGGATGAATAAACCTGGATGGATGAATAAAAGAATGGTTGTAAAATATCGCTATTTTATAGGAGAAAATTATTCTTAATGTGTAAATGGTACGTTTAACCAGTTAATTGTGTTCGACGAGTATATTCGTCATGGAAGAAATTGCAAAATAAGTAATAAAATAATGAATTTTATATAAAATAAATCTATCTTTCTTTTGATGCAGTATTTTAACAGCGACATTTATTCTATACTCGACGACTATACTCGTCATCGATCGATTTTGGTGACACGCGAAAAGTGCGAGAGGTGTGCACTTTCAAAACGACATAATTAACTGGTTAATAGGTGTACATTAATAATATTATACGATATTATAATTAACGTTTTTATTAATATAATATGATTATATTAATTTGACTTCTGAAACTAGAATCTTTGAAAGAGTGTCGTATCAGTCAATGTGTTAAGAATAAAATTTGTAAACATCACTCATAGTTTGCATTCTCTTCCATAACTGCAGTCAGTTTTTAGAATGAAATTCGATTGTACGATTATAAATGTCAATTTTTCTTGCATAAATTATTCATCATAATAATAAATCGACCTTGATCTTTATAATCGATATTGGAAAGAAACTATACTTAGTAAATCACGTAAGTAGCAGAAAATGTTATTGCAAAAGGGATTTTATATTTTATTTTTCTACATAGTCCTATAAATCTAAGATAAGAATAAAATAAAGACATAAATATCGTCACCCTTTGAAATGCTATTCTCTTCAATCTACGTGGATTCAACGGTTATGTTCAACATCAGTTGGCACAGGTCATGGCCTATCTTGGCCTAGGCGTAAATAATGGCCTAGGTAGCTATATCTATGATATCGCTTTTGTGCATTGATTCCATAACTGGAGTACCTATAACCATAACCATAAGGAATATTATAATCCACGGTAAAATATTTCCATAACTGGTTAATCGATAACAGTAATCCTATATTTTATTATTATTATTATTTGTTTTAATAAAATGTAATATTTTTTTTTATAGTTCACGATATTATTTCCATAATTTTTTTTTTTAAATAATTTTGTCATTGCAATTACCGATTATATTAGACTGTCAAATATGAAATGGAGCAAATTTCAACTCAATTATGTACATTTTTTGCTCCATTTCATACTTGACAACCTAATATCATTGAAAAATGTATATTTTATTTAAAACATATTTTTTTTTTTATTTTTTTAATTCATAATTTTTCTAATAGAAAATCTAATATTTCGATACAGGTGATTTTATTTTTCTACAAATTTCAAAAATAATCTAAATTTTCTCTAGATTTGTCATAAATTATTAATGTCTCAATTCTCGATGATAATCGAATAATCTTAAAAAACCATAGTCTAACGTCATTGTCTAAACAAACGGAACACAAGTTTAGAATTTAGTATCTAATAAAACGAAAGGAGAATATACGATAGAACGCAATGCATTAACGCTGAAACTCTCCAGGGTTTGTCATATTATTCGATATTTCGAAACAAGATCTTCTCCCAAATGAAATGAGATGAGAATATTGAACGAAATTCTAACTCCTGCCATAAGTTTCTTACTTATTTGAAACATTTGCATCTTTGTATATCTGGATTAATGGAATTATATGTTTTAAGTATTCTCATATGTATAGTTCTGTCCTTACACGAAATCGTGTTTTATGATATATCCAAAAATACACGTATTATTAATTAAATGTGAACGTTTAATTATAATAAATACATTGACTAGAAATGAACAACTATAAATAAATTCAAATAAAATAAAATGAATTATTAAATAGTACATTAGATATTCAATTAATTAATATCATTGAAATAGAAACATAATATAAAGGAAAAAATCGATACTTTGATTAATCAATTAGCTACGACATACTTGTCATAAATAAATGACATTATTTTATATTTATTATAGATTATTTATATACAATTTAGGTACACATTTCTCGAAGAAATCATCACAACTAAATGGTTAAATATCAAATAATAACTATTTATTTTTCTCTCGTAAAGAATATACTTGTCAATCAAAGTTAATTGGTTTAATCAAAGTCTCTCTCTCTTTCTCTCTCTCTTCTCTCCTCTTCTATTGCATTTAATAATTGATTGATATTTTATTTAAAACGACCCAAATTTTAATGAGATTTTATTGGACATGATTCGATTAGATATTTTATTATAGTATTCTGATTTGACTATCATTCGTGACATTATCTGTTTTACGATACCAAATATCTATTTATATACATACATATATATATATATAGATTTATGCGTGGACATGCGTAGAGACGAAACGTAATCGTTACGTGAGCGTGACCTACATGCAAACAAACCCCGTTGGATCCCCGTTGGATTTTCCACGCAACTGCTATTGTTATTGATCTCTGATACCGCTGATTTGACAAATCAGCGAATTTCAATGGACGATAGATACGATTTTTGTATGTAACAAGCACGCCGAAACCAAATTTACGATCATTTACATTTTCCTATTAGTCGATGAAACGAAAAATAAATTATTCTTCGTCTTGTCGTGAAAAAACGGAGAAAAATGGGATGAAAGTGAGGAGGGGGGAAGGATGGATATATTACGACTGTCAAGTATGAAGTGGAGCAAATTCTCAATTCAATTATATGCATTTTTTGCTCCATTTCATACTTGACAGTCTAATATATGAATGATTCGATTCAATAGAATTCTCATAGTTTCAATTCTCTTCATCTTATTTTCTATTTTACGAAAATACCTTAACGGGATTTTTTTCAATTCAATTTTTTATCTTCGTTCGACCTCTATTATACTCTTTTTTTTTTTTTGTAATAATGCATCATCCGTTTAGAAAGTGTCGTTACGAGTTTGTTATCGATTAGAAAAAGTTCGATATTTTGGATATGGAGAAGAAAAAGATAGAATGAGAGTGAGAAAGAAAGGGTAGTAGGGGAAATTGCAATGAAAAGTGAATGTTGTAAAGTTTAGGATTTTACAAATAACGTTAAAATAATTATTCATCTTTTGATATTGCTCTGAACAAATTTTACTACCACAATTGCCTTGATAGAAATCATCAATGAAAATATTTGAGAATTTTATTTCAATTAAATACTTTGTTTTTTTTATTCTTATTGAATTTTATTACAGAAATAGAAAAAGAAAGAAGTGAGAGAGATAGAAAGAAATATGTATTAATATTTTATATATACGTTCACATGTGTGTAATATCGATTGTAAATAAGTAGAAATGTTAATATACTTTGATATGTTTAATATCAGATTATTAGTTTATCCTAGAGAGTTAGAAATTTATAGATGAATTATGTGAAGAGGGGGGAGGGATTATATAATAAAATATAGATACACGTAATGTAATTTGTTATCGAGGGTTCAAAATAACGTTACTACATTTAGATTTTAGATAGAAGTAATATTTTGGTTTAATAACATTATCATTGTGTAAAATCATTTAAATAATGACGCGTATATTACACAGTTCTATATAAAAGAAATAAAATGATAGATTGATATTCTTTAATATCATCTTCGATTATTATCAAAGCCTACGTAATGCTCGATAAACTGACAGCTTCATTATCGCCCACATCTTTTTTTGATAGCGTAAAAACGATGGATCAGATGTTATATATATAATAATAATAATAAAGATAAGATTTTCCAATATTCATTGGTATACTTGCACTTTTTATAGCAAAACTCTACTTCGTTTGTAGTTTTTTTCTTTTCAGGAAAATAGGAAAGAATAAAAATCAACTGATAAGGTGATATTTTAAAGAATTACGATACACGTGATTAGTATTCAATATTTTCAATCATTTCTTATATTATATCAAAATTATGACAAAGTTAATGTGTTACGTCCTGTGACGTGTTTTAAAGTTTGGTCTATTTTTGGTCAGGCTGTTAAACCTTTACCAGGGAATGATCTAAAGAACTGTGACAGAAATGACGAGTGACGAGTGCAGAAAGTAATGCAGGATGAATGGAGTTACGATATTTGAAGTAGGAATCTTGATATAATTATATTTAGGCAAATCAAAGGATTATCAGTTGGAGTATTGTTCTTGTCCTATTGTCTAGAGTTAGTTTAACGATAGTCCAATATGATTATGCATAGGTTGAAACTGATATTAACACAATATATCCCCTTTTGGTTAATTAGATAAATAAATTTATTCTTAATCTTTAACGAATGCTCTTCTTAACTATTCACTGATCTCACTGGTTACAGAGTGTGAACTTATACACAATTAAATGTAGACTTATCAATTAGACAGGATACAGATTTATTAACTAACACTAGATTTCAGACTTGTATGTCTGATAAAGGATTATGGATTTATAGACTAATACAGGATAAATTCTAAGTACAAGTAGCCCTTCTACAACACGGCAACTTATAACACGATAAGAAAATTTCTAAAACCTTTGTACAGCACTGTACTTTTACATCTTTAAAGATACAATTTAATCCCTCTTTTTGTACTGACTCTGGGTCTCATACAACACGGAATTTTCTAGGAACCTATTTGCCGTGTTAGAGGAGGGTTACCTGTACTGAAAAAATGAAAAAAGTGTCTCGAAGTGAATCTTTCGTTTCTCCTTTTATAAACTCCTTCTGGTTTCCCTCCCAGTGCAGTTAATTCTCGGTAATACACATCAGTTCTTGGAAATGTTCTTCATCTATTTTTATTTGCTTAGTTTCAACTGTAACCACACGCAAAATAACGTAACGAATGACTAAATTTTGTTTTATATTAAAAATGAAAATGATTAACACTGGGATGATGAAATTTGAATAAAAGCAATATCAATTACTTATTCCTATAAAGATGAGACCACCATAGAAAATTTAATTTACATCCTACGAAAAGTTTCTAAATTCATATTCTCACCTGCAATATATATATATGTATGTATGTATATGTATATAAGAATTTCAATTATTAGTTAGAGAGAAACCACGTTCTGCTTCTGACAATTAATCGCGTTCCCGGCGACAAAGCAACCGGTTAAGTTATGCATCTGTAATATACGAAGGTGTTAGAGCAAAAGAGATAGAGAACAAAAAGAAGCAAAAAGAGAGAAAGAGAGAGAAAGAGAGAGAAAGAGAGAGAGAGAGGGAAAGAACCCTTCCGTGAAGAACATTTTAAAATGGTTTAAAAATAAAAGTACTGCTTTTTACGTGGGTGTTGTAGGAGTGCTTACGTAATCTGTGACGTCAGTAACACTTTGATCTAATAACGAGAAAAAAGAAAGGAGTATAAAAAAAAGAAAATAAACAAATTAATGAATAAATAAGAAAGTAAAATTAAGACAGACTAAAAGACAAAAATTCATTATTTCGTATAATTAATAACCAATATTTACCCAGTTAACACAAAACGTTAATATGACGTACGATTTACGTCCGATTTACGTCATATTAACGTTTTGTGTTAACTGGGTATTTTATTCTTTACAGTAAAAATTTGTCTCTACGTTTAATCTTTTGTTTCTTTTTTTTTTCTTCTTCCCTTCCTATTTTTTTTTTATTTTATGAATGTTTTTAGATTTAAAATAGCGAGAACATAAAGCGAATAGAATTTTTCTTCGTAAAGATATCGTACAATGGTAAACGAAGTTTCCTACCGGGACCAGATTCTAAACGCGTAAAACAGCATCTGTCGCATATCTTCTTTCGTAAACTGTACACCATCTCTCTCTCTCTCTGTCTATTTTTCCTTGGCCGTTTTATAGAAAAATTCTAAACGAGAAAGTTTTTTTTATCTAACTCTTGAAAGTTGGTTACATGTGCTACCTTCTACGTGGATGATATCTCTTTATCTCCAGCCCTTTTTTTTTCCTCCCATCTCTCTCTCTCTCTCTCTCTATCTTTCTCTTTTACATGTTTTTTCCCCATTTTTTTTCCATTTCATTCATATACAACAATAAGAGTAGACAATAGTTCACGCAAAAACCATCAACGCAAATGACGTTCTACTCGAGGCATACTTTGAATATCAAAATTTATACGAGTGTATTAGTGTGTTATGTATGATATGTGTATTACGTATATCTTTCTCTCTCTCTCTCTCTCTTTGCTATGGGAAAAAATTTCACTGTAATATATTCATGAACTCTTCCGCTAATTACGGTCACAAGCTCTTTTACACGTTATATGTGTCTTTTCCCAGTGACAACGTTTCAACCCTGAAACTTTTCTCTTCCTTTTTAAAATCATTCTTTCTTTCTCTAATTCATTTTCCATAATATACAATCGTGTAATGGTATACGCAATTTTCAGAAAATATCACATAGTGAACTTATTTATTTATTTATTATAAAGGAAAAACCTATTAATACAAAAGAGAAAAAAAACAATTAGAAGAGGTCAGAATGTAATACCTGATTCTTGATTATAACAGAATTAAAGATAATTCTAATATTGATTGAAGATAAAAATTGATTGAAAAATATATAAATTGCTGACATAACGCTCAATATGCAGATACATATGTAAAAGTACAACAGTTGGTAAGAAAACATAAATGAAAGAAGATTGCATAGGAATCATAGCAGAACTATGAAGAATATCACATCTGGTAAAATTAAATATTACAATTGAATGAAATTATCCTAATTATTAATAAATATATAAGTTTAAAGTTTAATTCAAGGCTGAGATGTCATTATCGTCATCATATTTTTGTGTAGTTTAATTTAAAATTCATTTTATATTATTTATTCATTAAAACATAAATGATATAGAAAAAGCAAAATCAATAAAGAAGACAGAAATAATACATCAGACTTAAGCAAGCAATAAGTATACGAAAAACATACAAGTTTATATATAAATAATCACGTTTAAATATGAGGTTTTCAATATAACATATTTAAGATCAAAGTTAATTTTGGTATTAAGAGAATATCTCATTCCTGTCAATCTAGCATTATACAGTTCGAGTATTGTATGTTTATGTTTACAAATATCTACGAGAGAGATAGTTTTTATAACAAATCTTTACATATCTATAAATAATTATATACTTTATACATTCTAATAATAGATGATAGTCTCATTTCAGTTGTTTCTATGTCCTTGACTGTGATTTAATCAATTTAGGAATACCATTAAAATATCTAATTGGTCAACCATGGTCACTGTTGTCAGGCAAGATTTTTAATTGAGATCTTAAAGATTTTAAATGATCCCTTTGAGCATTCGTACGATCTTGAGAAATGAAGATAGGACCTTTATACAAAGACTTATTCTTTAGAATGCATAGAACATCCTTCCGTGAAGACATTTTAACTCGAATAGGACGTTTCTTATACGGTGACTTTCTTCCAATACTTATAGACCGAGAAACAGGGTAAATGGACTGGTCAACTTCAGTAGGTGGAGAGGAGCCTGACGATGAAGAGGCTTTACTTTCATCAACATTAAAAAATATTCAATTTATTTAACTGAAGAATGGGAAGAGTTCATAACAGACTGTAGTTTATTTTCAACATAAGAGGAGACTCTTATCGGATTGCGACAAGATTTTTGTCCCAGATGTAAAGGACCAGTTCATTGACCCTGATACAAGGGACTGTTGATTACTGGCCAAGTTATAAAAACATTATCAACCAATCGGATGACCAATCCGTGGAAGACATCCCACATGAGAGATGCAATGTTGCACTCACTACATATGACAGGCTTTTGCAATTTTCGTACTACAACCATTGCACAATTTAGCTAACCATTTTAATAAATATAAATTACAATACGTTTAATATAAATTTAATATGTGCTACGTTATAATTTGAATAGCTACTTAATCTAAAGTTAAATATACAACACGTCCGACCTCTCTACGACGACTGAAACGATCAATTATATCAGTGATACTAATTATTGTACAATAATTTGTAGAAACTTTGAAAGAGGGTAGAAACATGTAAATGAAATTTAATGGAACTGTTCTAATTTATTTGGAAAATTTATTTCTTTTTGTATCTATTCTTATAAATATTATTAATATTAAAAATTTAGATCACTTTTATACGCTTTTGCTTGAAAAATTATTTACAATCATTGACAATTAACTAATCGGAATTATTATTATTATTAAGAGAATTATTATTAAAATTTTATAACATTTTTATACATGTTTGCTTAAAAAATTATTTACAATCATTGACGATTGACCAATCGGAATTATTATTACTATTAAGAGAATTATTATTACAATTTTAGAACATTTTTATACACGTGTACTTCAAAAATTATTTACAATCATTGACGATTGACCAATCAGAATTATTATTACTATTAAGAGAATTATTATGAAAATTTTAGAACATTTTTATACGCGTTTACTTGAAGAATTATTTACAATCATTGACAATTGACCAATCAGAATTATTATTATTATTAATAGAATTATTATGAAAATTTTAGAACATTTTTATACACGTTTGCTTGAAAAATTATTTACAATCATTGACGATTAACCAATTGGAATTATTATTATTATTATTAAGAGAATTGTTATTAAAATATGTCAAGATGGAAAAAGCAAATAATTACTATCATAATAACGAGAATAAAATATCCAATTTATCGAGAATAAAATCTTAACGTTTCGACGAACAGATGTTTCCGGGGGTAATATTATTTACCATACAATATTATTTATGACCATTGCGCGCATTATACTTCGTAAAAGTTTACTAATGCAGAAGGATTTTAATATGTAGAACTGGGGATATATGAAAGTAGCAAAAAAGGATGGTATACCAAGTATAGAAGGAACTTTCTCTCCCGACCAACTCTCTCTCTCTCTCTCTTAACGTCATTTTACGAAGAAGTCGTTTACATTAAAATTGCACGATTCCGTAAGATACAACTTTCTACCAAACTCTCCAAGAGCTTCTGTTATGTTGGTTAAGTTGTGGTGTAACTTTTTTTTTCTTTTTTCCCCCATTCTCTTTTTTCTCTCTTCTTTTTCATCATCGTCTCCTCGTTGCTTCGTCAAGACGACCCAAATTTTTATTTTATCAAACTGTCTAATAGTTTTTCTCACTCACTTCACTTTTTCTCATTTTCTCACCTCCTCTTCCCCCACCCCTCTCCTCACTCCTCTCTCCTCTTACTCCTTAAATTATACACGACAGAAAATTAATTCCTTTTTAAGTTCGTTTTATTCGAACGCATGCAAAATAGAAGATCGTTCCGATCCACGCACTCACGCATGCATGCATACACGCACGTTCTATTTTTCTATCCATCCGTAAATTTGCCCTCTCGTTTCCAAATCTACATTCGAAAATAATAAAATAAACTTAATTACTCGAAAGGATATCATACGTATCCGCGAGTACGTGATACGAAATACGAAAATACTGGACCAATAATTAATTAATCGTTTGGACATTTCGTGGATAATAAAATGGTATGGTCAAATTTATACATAGATGTACACGTACGCGATTGTTTCCAATCGAATTTTAATCCTGGGACAACAATTTCGAAAAATAATAAAATTACAAGTTTTACTAATAAATCTCTCTTTCTCCCCCTCTCTCTCTCTCTCTCTCTCTCTCTCTCTTTTTCTCTCTTTTTTTTTTACGTTAGCATACACGGGGGACGAGACACAGTAACGCACATATTTTATTTAAATTTATTACCCTAATTTATTTTTATTTATGAGCAAAGATATTTACATTGTTTTTTTTTTATTACCTCCCCAATTTGTCCTTTCAACATGGCGGACAAAAAAAAGCATTATCGCGCGAATGGATAATTAAATAATAAAAATAAATAATTCAATGTATTAGGTGTTGGAATTAACTCGTAGCGTTATACTAAAGATGACATGAGTTTTAAAGTATTCTGTTTTCACCTTCAGAAACAAATTTATCGTAAACCAGCTCTAACAAGGTTTTATTTTTACGACAAATATTATGTTTTAATTGTTAATAACATCATGTTACTATTATTTAAATATGTTGAGGTTTATCCCAAATAAAGTGTTTTTGCGGGAACGGCAACAAAGAAAAAGTTTTTTACATCGTATTGTTACTAGTGATGAAAAGTGGATACATTATGACAATCCTAAGCATAGAAAATCATGGGTTAAGCCCGGACAACCATCATCATCAGTGGCAAAACGCAATATTCATGGATCTAAGTTCCTCCTTTGTATTTGGTGGAATCAACAAGGTGTAGTTTATTATGAATTGTTAAAACCCAATGAAACCATCACTGGGGATCGCTACCGGTTACAATTGATGCGTTTGAGTCGTGCATTGAAGGAAAAACGGCCGGAATGGAGCAAAAGGCACGATAAAGTTATTTTACTGCACGACAATGCTCAACCTCACGTGGCGAAACTAGTGAAAACATACCTGGAAACATTGAAATGGGAAGTCTTAACCCACCCGCTGTATTCTCCGGATATTGACCCTTTGGATTACCACCTGTTTCGATCAATAGCTCATGGTTTATCAGGGGAAAAATTAACATCTTATGAGGATTGCTAAAATTGGATCGATTCATGGATTGCCTCCAAGGACGAAGAGTTTTTACGACGGGGTATTCGACAGTTACCTGAAAAATGGGAAAAAGTAGTGGCAAGCGATGGGCAGTATTTTCAATAATGTAATTTTTTACTTTCATTTCAAATAAATCGTTATTTTTTAATAAAAAAACGCTACGAATTAAATCCAACACCTAATAATAAAACGCGTTGTACTTTCTTACTTTTCTATCTCTCTTTATCTGTCTCTCTTTTGTACAAATTCATAAATCTTCGTAAAAAGATCTACGAGATAACCTCTACTTTTCTCGAAGATGTAATAAAAAAAAAAAAAGAAAAGAACAGTCTTTTGTGTAAAAACGTGGCAAACTGTAAATGCTTAAAGGAAAGTACTTACTTTCTTTTCTATAAGATGTATTACACACAAGAGACAGAGGAAAAGAAAATAAAAAAACGAGAAAAAGAAAGAAAGAAAGGAAGAAAGTTATGGTGGTGGAGGAAGGGGTAAGGAGAGAGAAGGGGGGAGGGGGTAAACGTGTTATGCTTTTTGAGGAACCTTTTTGCGAGTGTTGTTAACCGTCATCCCCCAAACCCCAACACCGTGGTGGTACTCTACTCCTTCTCGTGTCTCAATTTAAAGTAAGAACAAAAGAAAATTTGTTCTTTCGGCATTTATTTCATCGCGATAAGTGAATTTTTCATTGGATGGAAAAATACGATTGGGTATGAGAGAAGAGAAAAAAAGGAAAAATGAAAAATACAAATTGGAGAGATAAATTATGGGAGAGAAGAAAGAAAATAAAAGTCAAGGATAGGGTGGGTAATTCTTGTTTCGAAAGTATCAGCTTAATTATTTATTTTCTTAGGGTAGGGTAAAGAAAATAAGATTGTTTATGGTTGTTGTTGTTGTTTTTTCTTACTAATTATTTTTTTGTTGCCTGTGCATAATTTTTTTAACCTTTTTTGTATCCACCAAACACGTTCTCTGGGTCCTACAAAACACACGTTAAACACGGTTATCGGTGACATAAGTCACCAATGACTGTCGTGGTTCGAATGAAAAGTTTAGTGTCAATCATTTTCGAGATTTCTATGAACACCACAAAACGTGTTTTCGCGGTTTACGCTTTAGTACGATGCAAAAACCACTCTGGCGGAAAACTTTCTCGTACTACGAATGTATTTCAAGTTCTTCGTACCGAAAGGGTTAATCGTCGGTAATACGCTTTAGTTGAGATAAAATAAATTTTTGATAAGAAAATAATGAAGTCTCTTTTATAAGAAATAATACAAATTGTTTACTTGTCAATGAGTATTAACACGTTGAGCGTATTGTCATCCAAAATGGGTAACAGGTATGTTTCCTAGGAGGCCCCGTCAACTATTTTAAGTGACACTTTTGTTATTTTTTTAAAATAGTATTTTTAATTAGAATTTAATAGAATAAGTATTAAAGTATAAGTATAAAATATAATAATTTCAAACATTATTATTTATAATATATATAATCTATTAATTTATATTTATACAATATTTCCTTATGTTACGGTGATTTATGGTATTCGGTAAAACACATCCAACACATTTGTTGTGAATTTGGACAATTGGGACAATAGGTTGTAGTTTTTTTTATATTTTGTCTCGTTTCTTGGCGTTCGACAATTCGTCTCTTCTTTTGGTAACACGAGACGTACATTCTTCATACAGGTTTGTTCTGTATATTTTGACTAACTTCTAAACAGTGAGATACTTTCTTTCTTTTCTTTCTTTTTTCGTCAGGACTAATATTTTTCGAGAACATCCATTCTCTAACTAGAAGTTCCCGGAATTTCCTTATCTGCATATTTTATGAATATTTTATAATCACTCGAAGATTCGGTTAAATTAGATAAACGACAACGCAGGTATCTAATCGAATTGCATCGTTGTTATTCTTTTTATCGCATTGATTACATTTTCTTCCAAACTTTAGATAAAAATATTATATTTTATAGGTACATTGATTGTGTAATTTTCTTTTTATAATAAAAAGAAACGAAAATATTTTATACTTCGTAATCATTAAAAGATTCAACAATGCATTTGCCTACTGGAATTGCATCATGGGTCGACCGATACCGCTTTTTAAATGTCATACGTTCCGATAGTCACTTTGGGCCCCGTGGGAAACTCAAGCAAATATGTTGGGCAATCTACGTGTTAACCAGTTAACTGTGTTTAATGCAATAAGCAATTTTATAAACTAAACCTATTTTTTTTGATGCAATATTTTTTAACAGCGACACTTACTCCGTGCTCGATGACTATACTCGTCATTGATCGATTTTCGTGATACACGAAAACTGCAAGGAAAGGTGCGTACTTTCAAAATGGAATGACACAGTTAACTGTTTAATTTTTGTCATTTCCTTACCAGGTGTGTTTTTATATTTTACATCGTAAAATTATTGGAATAATAATAATTCGTCCAATACTTTTTCCAATAAATACATTCGCATATTCTTATAACAAAATATATAACTTTCAAGGAAATAAAAATAACTACTACTCTTTTGATGTAGACTCTTTCGATAGTAAAACTTCATAGGAAACTGAAAGAAAGGAAAGTACCAATACAATGATGAACTTCTTCTTTTCCCCGTTTGATTTTTCTGCACACGCTCTTTGAAAATTTTCTCCCCCACCTCTCCCACTTCATTTTTCTACTTTTTTCTTTCATCTTTGATAACAAGAAACAGAAGAAGAAAAAGTAGAAGTAGAAGAAGAAGTAGCAGAAGAAGGAAAGAAAAAAAAATTTCAACAAAGTACAATGCTATCTGATTTTTCGACCTATGGCCTACGGGGAATTTTCCTGTTACTTTTTACCCCCATCACACACCCACCTATCCACCCTCTTCCTTCTCGTTCCGATTCCCCTTTTCCTTCCTTTTTTACTTCTTTCTTTCTTTCTTTTTTAATATGGAAGAAAAAGAAGTTACCAAATATGTGTCTCGTATCTTCCTCTTCCTCTTCCTCTTCTTTTTTTTTCTAACTTTTCTATCACTACCCATCCAGTACGTGCTGTTCCACCCTAATACTCACCTACTTCACCCTCTTTCTTATACTTTCGTTGTTTTCCCCACTGACAAGTCTCATAATTCTGTTCTTCTTCATGTTCTCTTCCTTCCTTCCTTCCTTCCTTCCTTCATTCCTTACTTCCTTATTTCTTTCTTTTACCATCTTTTTTTTTCTTATATATATCTAATGCCTAGAGGCTTCAAAAATATACCCAATGAAACACATCCAATGAAACACACCCAATGAAACACACCCAATACACATAAGTACACACACACATCTAAAGAAATGGGAAATACGTGTTGAAGAGGAACAGAAAAGGATAAACGTTAGGAGACCATCACCCATATGTTATCTGCCCATGTTACTTGCTATACTACTTGCCTATACTTTACCAACACTATTATCCTTTCATATGTAGGGTGTCGAAAAGATGAATGATTGTTTCGACTCGAGGCTATTGTTAGATGGGACAAGAGAAGAAAAAAAAGAAGAGAAAAGGAAAAGGAAAGTTCGTTTAGCACCTCTACTGAAATCAAATAAGATCCTTCTTTCCCCTATTCTTATTCTGAATGCGTTTCACCCATAGAAGCTTAGAAAAAGGGTGTCAAGATACATTGATTTTCCTTGATCCAATCAACGAGTCACTATACTTTTATTTCTATACCTAAACCTTCTAGCATTTACCTTTAAACTAATGAAATATTTTCTGTTATTTCTTTTAAGTATTTTAGATTTTAATTAATCGTTTATAAAAGCATGGTGGATTTTTTTTAATAACAGTGGTGAATCTTTTTGATTGTATCATAGTTTATTCAAATATGATCAAAAACAAATTTATTTTTTAAAGTTTTTATACCATTTCAACTTCAAATTGGGACAAAACAATGTAGTTTTTAACGTGTTGTGTCCCAATTTGAAACAACGTAGCTTTTAACATGTTTTGTTCTAATTTGAAATTATTTAATCCTTATTTGAATTTGTTTAATCCTAATTTGAAATTGTTTAATCTCAATTTGAAATTATTTAATCCTAATTTGAAATTGAAATGGTTTAGATAATTTATTATATTATATAATAAATATATTAATTTATTTTTAAATTATATTAATTAATTTATTAATAATCTTGTATGTTTAATTTAAAAATAAAAATAGTAATCGAAATATGGTAAGGTCTGAGATACCGAATTAGGATTGAAATAAAATTGTCTTCAACGAAGTAAAACTAAAATGGTTCGTATCGTTGATTATTCAAAAATCGTTTCATATTTCAATCGGATATTTGAAATATGTTCGAACTTTGATATACACGATACACATCACCAACCTTACATTCAGCCCAGGTACGTGATAATAAATTTATGTAATTAAAAGAAGGAGAATAAAAGAGAGGAAGAGGGAAAAAAGAAATGTCAATACGTTTCTCTGGTGATATGTTCCCGTTCTCTGGCAACAATGTTTCGCGTCTGAAAATTAAACTCCATCGTTTCTTCCGGTCTCGACAGATTCGATAAAAACCGATCTCGACGTATGCGCATACGTTTTTCACATGTGTATGCATTAAACGCGTGTATGTAGGAAGTGTGACTTGACAGTTCACGATCGAACGAAAATAAAAACTTCTTCGTGAAATGTGAAAATTGAAAAAGTTTTCATTTCTTATAAAAATAACGAAAAACCTGCAAATACCTTTTTTATTCCAATCTCAATCTTTCTCTTCCTTTTTTATTAATAATTTATTTATCGTTTAAATAATAATTTACTCCGATTAAATTCTTTCTTCTCTTTTTTTTTACTTACGTACGCAAATGTATTACGCGTTGATCTTTCCTGTGTGTGTGTGTGTGTATGTGTGTGTGTGTGTGCTGTATATGTGGGAGGGTGGGTAGTTGTGTTAGAGTATATGTGTTAAGTGTTTTATTTTAAGTAATCGCGTTTAAATTACGTTGAGCGCGTAATGGTGTTCAGTCGACGTTCATCTTCATTGCAAGAGAAAAAGAAATAAGAAAAAAGAGAGAGAGAGAGAGAGAGAGAGAGGGATAAGGTCTTCCCAAGTTGAGGTATCTTCACTTTAACGAGTTTAATTGAGATTCCTTTATAAGGATTAATACCATGGTTGAATCAATTATAAAAGTTAACGTTTAAAAGAATTAGAAACAAAATGTATATTTTATATTCTACTTTTTCTTTTTTTCCATTTAAACCATTGAAACGACAATTAAAAGATTTCTCCATACCCTATCTTCTAGGAATATCAAAAATTATTAACCATTACACGGTGTTGAGATTAATAATTAACCAGTTAACTGTGTTTGACGTGTATACCGCGTCATGGAAAAGTTGCAAAATAAATAATATTTGGAGTATAAATAAATTCGGTCCGTTTTTTAGTTTCAATTCACGAGGCACCCAATTGCTTTGCTTGAGAATCATTCCCATGGATTTCAATCGTACGAAAACTGTTGCTCGCGTAACTCTCAATGATTCAGGAAGCTCTTCCTGCGTTTAGACTTGGATCTTTATCGAGTAATACCTTCAATTCTATGTCTTCGAATTTTTTTGCCTGTCCAGAGCGAGGCTTGTCTTCAATGCTGAAATCACCATTCTTGAAACGTCGAAACCATTCCCTACGTGATTTGAGCCGCTCAGTGCACACATCGATTAACTCCATAAAACGAAAAGTTGAGAAACGCGATGATGTAATGTCTGAAATAAATTACTTATTGTTCAATGGCCAAAAAAAATTTGCCATTTAACGGTGCTAATCTTTATTATTAAGGAAAGTTATTATAAATATAAAAAGTTATGACTATACCAAGGGCTTTGACACTTAAATTTAAGATTTTTCAAAAAGTGGAGTTAATCGATGTGTGCACTGAGCGGCTCATTTATCAGTTGGAGCATTGTCACCATAAACTTCTACCAGCATTCGATGCGCTTCAGCTGCGCTTTTCTTCCAATGAAAACAGAAAACTAAAAACTTCCGCAAATGTTGCTTGGTTAACACAAAAGTTGACATATTCAACGCAGTAAGAAACAGGGGTTTTGTGTGAAACTCAAAACGATATGCACTGAATATTATTGACAGATGTCTAACCTCTCTGAAACCACCGGAATCAGCTGTTGCTATGACAGCATTCATTACAGCCAGAGCTATCTTTTGAAAACGGACCTAACTAATTTATACTCCTAATAGCAATAAATGGCTTGGTAAGGAATAATTAATTTCTTTTTTTTTAATCATTCAAGGACTATTTAGAGAGCAATGGGTTGCTCGTGGATTTTTTTGCTGTTGATTCGTACACGCATAATTCATGTAGGTTAAATTTGCATAATGAAAAATTGTATTATATCCTAACTAAATTCGTTTCGACGTAGTGGCAGTAGCTTTCTTTCTTTGTTCAATCCTTTTAAAAAAGATATTTCTAAATAGAATGAATTTTGCATGGAATACGTGTACACTTGAATAGAATCCTACTTGCACGTTTTGCTATGAATGCGTTTTAGGACAAATTGTAAAAAGAATACAAAGAAGAGATATGAAAATATTATGTGTAAGCTTTAAAGTAAGCTACTTTTGTAGTTGAACCATCGAAATCAGCTGTTGCTATGACACATTCATAATAGCCAGAACTATCTTTTGAAAACGGACCGAACTAATTTATACTCCCAATAAAATTAACTAAAGTAAGTAATAAAATAAGCAAATTTATAAAATAAACCTATTTTTATTTTGATGCAATATTTTTGAACAGCGACACAACTAGCTTTACGACTATACTCGTCATTGATCGATTTTCGTGACACATGAAAAGTTCGAGAGGAACTTTCAAAACGAAGCGACACAGTTAACTGGTTAACTATTGCAGTTATTGTTGTTCAACTTGTTTATTGTCATTTAGAATTTATTCTGCATCTTTCAGCATTGACTCAAATTCTGATTATTCGATCATCGTGTATTTAGTATACATGATACATATTAAATTGAATATATTGTGACGTTATCGTCAATGTTCATTAATGTAATAATAAAAAAAAATGTGACATTCTATCGTCGTTAACAAATCAGTTCGATGATGTTAATTAAATATTGATATATTTTAATAATATTAATAATTTGAACGATGGTGTATACTCGTTAACACTTCGATTGAGATTATTACTGTATTATACGTTTACGCACGTGTACGCGGTTTTACTTCGTGGTTTTATTCATAATTAATAATAATAATAATAATGATAATAATAATTATTATTATTATCACAAAAATATACTACCCACGTGTATTAACTTGCATTCAATCATTTTTTTTCTTTTACTACACGTCCGACACCTTTGACCTATGCAAGGAAGAGAAAATTATCGAAGTATGAATAAAGAAGAAAATGAATGAAATATTTTTATATAAAAATAAAAAAAAAAAAAATTAAAAAACAAAAGAAAAAGACAATAAGTGGGATAATAAGATTCACTTAACCGTGTCAGGTATAATAAGATTAAAAAAAAATAAAACATGAACTAACGTAGTAAGATTTTTGTTCTTCTTATTTTCTTTTACGTTCCTTCCTATTTTTTGTTTCTCTTTCTCTCTCTCTCTCTCTCTTCCAGATTATTTTTTTTTATTTTATGTTTATTTTTAAGATTTTTATTTATTCTGTTTTTTCTTTTTTTCTTTTTGTCTTGTTTTGTTACTTTTTTAATTTAGTCAAAGTCCTCGACGAGTTGGCGACGTAACGCCGAGCAAAATAATCCGCTTATAATTTTACGAAGTTTACTCCTTGTCCTTTCTCTCTCTCTCTCTCTCTCTCTCTCTCTCACTCACTCTTTCACTCACTCTTTTACGTAAGATACTCAACACGTTTTATCGCGTAGCAAGAACATCGTTAGGCGGTCTTTCCGCACGGAAAATCTTTGAGAAAAAAGAAGATGCATCCTTCTTTGCGTCTATGCATCATCTCATCTCATCTCATCTCATTTTTTTCTTTTTTACCAAAGAAGAAAGAGTTTCAATTGACAAAATTATGTATCTTTGACATAGGATAAACTGTCTTATAAATAAAATTATCATCATACGTAAATTGATTACGTTGATTTGTTATTTATTCTCAAATTAGTATTAAATGAAGAATTAAAACAAAAAAATTCTGAATAAATTTATCATCGGATTAAAAAGAAAGGTACGTTTGAAATTATTCATTATTGCAAATAA
>JACGTP010000359.1:0-39197 GCA_023678845.1 Mischocyttarus mexicanus
GTTAAGAGAACCTACGGAAAAGCAAATATATTTTTTAACGGCGGCCGAGTTAACGTTTTAAAGGGGGTGGTTAGGAGGGAGTTGGGAGATGGTTTTGAGGGTAGTTTTAACGCGGCCGTTTAAAGATCAACGCGTCGAGGGAAAATATTGTTAACGGGGTTGCATTGACGAGCACGTTCAAATAACTATAGTTTAATAGAATTCTTAACGTTGTCCTTTCTCTCTCTTTCTTTCTTTCTTTCTTTCTCATTTTTTTCCTTCTATCTCGTTTTAGAAAAAATTCGTTTTAATAACGAAATTTGACGATTTATTCTTCGAACATAGTACGGCGTATCGTATATCAGAGATCGTGATTCCCTGCGAATCAGTGGTTAGACGTTTTGAAAAGTTCCAAAGCGCATCCCCAAATCCAATATATCACGCACGTGTCAGGACTGTCCCGCTACAATAAATTGTCATCAAGCCTACCCGCATCGGTCTGTCAAAACTATAATGGTGTATAGCACCGTTCGTGAGAATATAGAAATATTTCGCTCGTTAACGACCTATCACTTACCCGAGACAGAGATAGAGAAAGAGAGAGATAAACAAATTAATTGTTAAATCTAAATAACATTTAAAAGAAAAATAAGAATATCATCAATAAATGCAACAGTGAAGAAGAAATCAGGCTACAAAAAACGTATTAGAAAAAACCTCGTTTGTTGGAATAAGAAGGGATTACAAAGTAGGGGTAAAAGAGGGTGTGTGGGTGGTAGGAGCAAGAGAGAAGAGTACCCTTCCGGAAAAAGCGTTTCTGGGTCATTACTTGGGCATAATCACTCTCATAAGCCGGAATCGCGAGACTCAGAAAACTATTAGCATATTAATGGCCGGCAGTTCAGTTAACCCTTTCATCAGCGTCGGCCAGATTTGCATCTCTTCTTGGTCTCGTATAAGGGCGAGATATATACGTCCTTCTAGTCTGGTCGGGTTCGCGTCGCGTAGTCTCGCGTAACGTAACGTAACGCAAGCGGGACATAAGCGGGACGTAGTAACGCGGGACGGTGGCAGTGCGTTAAAAGCCTGGCTTCGCTGGCGGTCACCCCAACGCGAAGTCTCGCGAAATTAACATGACAAACTACCCCCAGCAATAAGGGGGGATTCTAAAGATATATCGTCCTGGATATGCGGGTGTACGGTAGAAACAATAGATGCCCTTTTGCGAGTAGGACTACCCTTCACCTCACCCTTAAACTCTTCGAAAAACTCCTACCACTCCTACCACCACCACCACCACCACCGCACCACCGCCACTACTACCACCACCCTTAAAACGAAGCGACTAAAAAGTGATGCAAAATTTACTCTCTTTCCTCGAGACTCTATTATCTTCTCTATTAATTACTTTTTACCGAACCATCCGTCATTTCGAAGTTTAACCCCCCAACCCAACCCGACTCGACCTAACCCGACCCTTCTTCTTTCCTTTCTCTGTTTTATCTTTTCTATCTTCCCCTATTTTTCTTATCAGATAGATTAATTAATTTTTAATATAGAATTTATATATTTGTTTGCTTTGTTTTTTAGTTTTATCTTTGATAAAAACGTTAAGATGATTTTAAAGAGAATTTAAGGGTTGCAAAAGGTCGTTAATTTATCTTCGACACCAACACAAAGATCTACAAGACACTGATGTACTCCTCCTCTTTCTTCTCCTTCTCTTCCTCCTTTTCCTCGTGGTTCTCGCCAACAGCTTCGCGGCTTGGCACGCAATTTAACGAGTTACCAGTCGAGCCACAATAACGAAGTTTGACAAGCGAGGCCAGGAAAGGCGTGCTTGTACGACCACTCGTTTTCTCCCCCCTCTCTCCTCTTCGTTTCTCTCCTTTTCGCTTCTCTTCTCTTCACTTCTCTTTTACACCGATGAGAATCGTAAAGGCGCAAAGTAACGTGTGCGAGTGAGTGAGTGCAAAAGAGAGGTTGATTCACGAAGGTAGCCGAGAAAAATTAGCATGCTAATTCGTCCCTTCGTCGTGGTTGCCTCGTAAACTTCGGTAATTAACGCTTCCTCCTCCCCTCTTCGCGTTTCGATCTTCAGTCGCTTGAAAATTTTGCAAAATATGGTCACACGTATTGCGATAAGATTTATATATATATAATATTCTAGTTCTAAATCTTATATGTCTTTTCGTTATTTAATTTTCTCATATTAATATTAAATTGACCGGAATGTAGTGTTATTATTTTTCTATTCTTCTCCTATGATACCCCTGAGAGATTAATTAACATATTTTACGATGTTATATTTATTACAGTAACAAAATGATAGTTAGAAATTCGTCCAGTCAGAGCTCGTATATATTTTTTCGCTTAGAATTTTTATATTTTACGAGTATACAGCAACACAACCCGACTTTCGAGCTTGTTACAATTTGTCGTTGGCGTTTATCTCTGGCTCCTGCCGGTCCGCCCTTTTTTCTTTTACGACTTTCTTCTTTTTCCTCGAAGTAAGAAAAAGAAGAAGAAAGAAAAGAAGAAGTAGAAGAAGAAGAAGAAGAGAGGGCGTCAGGAAGAACGAAGAGGTCCTTTTGATGGCCGTAGTAGTCGGTGTGGTGCTGGTAATGAGGAGCCTGGGATCCTTTCAAGGATGCTTTCTATAGACCAGGCCCGTCGGGATTTGATAATTACAAGGATTATTTCGGATTTTAAAAAGGCCACCACGGTTGCTGCTGCTCTGCTGCTGATGCTGTTGCTGTTGCTGCTGCACGGCCCTTATCGCCAGACCGCGAGAAAATTCTAAATCTGCTCATTAACCGTGCCGACCTCTGTGATTTCTTCTTCTTCTTCTTCTTTTTCTTTCTTTTTTTCTGCTTTTCCGGTTTGCCGAGCAAAACCGGGCAAGTATATATTTCGCGTATTTTTCTCCGCGAACGAATAAACGTAACTTGAACGCTTCGATATCCTCGCTCATTCGTATTTCTTTTTTTTTTTATTATTATGCGTCGTTTCTCGTAATTGGTGCTTGATTAAGAATGACTCGTACCGCGACGAAAAGTTGTCAAATGAAAAAAAAACAAACAAACAATCATAATAATAATAATAATAATAATAAAAATGAAAAAAGAAGAGAAAGTATAAAGAGAAATTAAATAATAAGGCGTTTTACACTGGAACCGAAGTTAAGAGAGTTTTGGTTGATAGGGAAAAAACAAATAAGGGAAAAAAAAATTTATTAGTATAAAATATGAAAGAGAATTTTTTCTCTTAGGGTAAAATAATCGAAGATTTTAATACTATTAGTGATCTGTGTCAGTAACATCGTGTTAATTAAATTTATATGTAAATATATATCTGTATCCTTAAACATTAAAATTAATGCAAGTAATCTCCCTTTTACAATATACACGTAGATTATATACATATATACAGGTAATTATTGTGTACAGACAAATCAGGATATAAAATATGAAATAACAGAATAATGATTTATTCTGAAAACAAGAAATAAGAGAAAAACGGGACAAAGTCGTTATAATAATCTTGGTATCGAAGGAATAAACTTGTCCTACGGTTCCACTCGTTATAATCAGAGTTGGCCGCGAGCCACCAATCGAGTCGAGTACTCGTCTTAACGAAAATAATTGGCCGTCGTTAAGAGCTTAAGTTAGCTCTCGCATTACCACCCAATATTTTTACCCTCCCCCTTTTACTCTCTCTCTCTCTCTTTCTCTTTCTCTTTCGTCAATAAAAATCCGTCTCCGTTTCGTTCACCCTCCACCTCCTTCTCTTCCACCAACTCCCCCTACCAACGTCGAGAGAAACGGTGAAAATATTGTTGATGGGTTATTAAATTAAACGATTTTTCTTATTGTACTCTGGTGCGGTATCCGTTATTTCGAGGGAGGGAGGAAGGCGGTAAGGGGAGGAAAAAAAGAAGGTGGGTTGGATAGGGTGGTGAAGGGTGGAAGGTTGAACTCGTCGCATCTCTTCTTCTCTTCCTCCTCCTCCCCTGTTCGTCCCGTGGGGCACTTCTGGTGTACTGTAACGCTCAGGGGTCGTTCCATGGCAACCCCCATACAGTAATTATGCTTTTCTTTTTATGTCCGCGTCATTTCATTGGCCCCGATATAATAAGAGGCATTGTTGCTTCGTCGATGGATACATATAGAGGGACGAGCAAAGGCTTCTTCTTTTTTTCCTTCTTTCATTCTTTCATTCTATTTTATTTTGATTTCATCGCAGAGCAACGCCCCTAATTAGATTCTTTCGGCCATCCGTCGATTTTCCAGAAGGAGCCTCGTAATCGTGGATAACGATTCTTCCAATCGTGATTGCTTCTTCTTCTTCTTCTTCTTTAGAAAGATCTCCTTTCTCGACGATATTGAGAGGATTTAATGCATCTTCTCCATGGCGTTTTTGTTCCCCAATTTAATATTTCAGAAATGCTTTGGAAAACTACGTTCGTACATTCTGATTTGTGATTCTCTTCTTACTTTAACGTATGTTTGTTGTAACCTTTATGTAAACATACATGTATAAATGTATGTACGCAGTATATACCCTACCCCGCCCACCCCTAGAGATAAAAGTATAAGCGTTCGTCAGGTTTTGCAATCATATGGAAATAAGGTGCTAAGTAAGAGTTAAAGGGAACGTGTTTACCCAAGTGGCGCCAAGTCTCGACGTTCGTCTTTATTCCATTCTTTTCGGAGTCAACTTGGTTCCTCGTTCTCTTCTTCGTTGACTTTTTCTTTCTTTATTTCTTTTACGTTCGAGTCTGTATTGTAATATAATAGATATGCGAGTGTGGACCAGGTTTCATAAGACTACAAACCATCAAACCTATGATTCATGTAACGGAACATTAAGTATTTGATTTTGAAAGATTTATTTGCTCAACCGTTCTCATAATCTTCCTACCGTGGGGAGTTAGTTTTTGATTGATGTTTTATAAATTTAGAATCGTTGTATAGTTTTATTCGTTTTATATATGATATATTTTAATTATTAATTTAAAAAGAAAAAAGAAACAAATAAACGACGCGAGAATATAATTTGGATGGAATATTGGATTAGTTGGAAAAAATCTGACATTTTTGGTTGGTGGAAAAATAATGTTGAATATTTGGCTACAATTCAATGGGAAAATGTGACATTTATTTTCCACTAAGTTATTTGCAACGCTGTTTAAAAGGATTTTATGAGATTATATTTTTTTTCCCCCTTTTTGAGATTTAATTTTAACATTTCTTCTTTAAATAACACATGTTCTGTTTACCAAAACATAACGAGATCAAAGATATCACTTTTTTTTTACCAAAGGGTTTTTACGGAAATAGGATAGAGGAGGAATGAGTCCGATATTTGGGTTAAAATCTCTCCCGCTTAGATTCTACGTCACTCGGCGTCGTGTCGTCGGACTTCTATATTCTCTCATTCTCTCTCTCTCTTTTTTTCCTTTTTTTATTTTTTCTCTTTTTCGCGGTCTCAAGAGTAGACGCAATAAACCCGCGAACTCTCTCACGCTCGGAAACTCTATTTTCATTTCCCAGTCCCCTGGATATCTTTTTAACGTCCTGGGAGAAAAGACCACACAGTGAAAAAGTCAAACTTTGGCGAGTTACTCCATTTCCTCTCTCTCTCTCTCTCACACACACACATACACACTCACTCTTTCAATATATTTGATCGTCCATAAAGTTTTTACCGATTTATATACAGGTAGTGCTTCTACAACACGGTTTCCCTATAACACGATAGAACAATTGCTAAAACCTTTGTACAATGCTGTACTTCTACAATACTTATAATTTTTTGGGATCTAGGTGTTTTATTTTGGTGAAATAAAAAAAATCTAAATGAAGAAGAAGATTCTAAAAATGAAAGTGGTTCAATCGAAAACACAAAATAACGTAATCAAATTGGGAGTTAAGAGAATGATTAGATACAATGATTAAATATACCAAGACATCTTATTGCTATATTAATATTGAACCGTACTAGAATAGTAGTGGAATAGAACGTAATTGTTATTGAAGAACAATGTTACACCAATCAAATTGGAAGTAATGAGAATGATTAGATACAATGATGAGACAACAAATGATTAGACGATTATTAGATTACAAGTTAGAGAGTAGCGGAGAGAGAGAGAGAAAGAGGGAGAGAAAGACAGTGAGTAGAAATTTGGTTCTCGTCGTGGATTTCGATTAGGTCTTATTGTTAGTATGTTTGGAGTGCACTTAAGGTGGATTCGATAATAAGGAAGATAATATCGTCTCTGTAGCAAACTCTCTCTCTCTCTCTCTCTCTCTCTCTCTCTCTCTCTCTCTCTCTCTCTCTCTCTCGATAATAGTAATCTGGTAGAAAGAGAAGAGAAGAGTAGTTGAGATTCTCCCTTTTTTGTCAAATTAATTAGAGTTGATAGGTAAAATAATTAAAACAATAAAAATGAAGCAGTGCAAAGAATATTTTAAGAATCTTTAGATATTTAATTTCTAATTATTCTATAAAATGTTTATAATATCTTTACTAATTCTTCCTTCTTTTTTTGTAATTTTTTTTTACAGAAAGAAAAAATGTCTCGGACGAGATCTCACGAGAGATATATAACGTAGATCCATGATAATTCCTACAAAGAAAAAAAACCGCGTTACAATGCGAGAATCGTAGTAAAAGAAGAAAAGGATGAGTGCGTAGAAAGAGAGAAGGAGGAGGAGTGTCTCTTCAATATACTCGAGTCGTCGGTATAAAGGACATCTTCTCGTCGTACTAAATATAAGTGCTACGAGAAAAAAAGGACGACACGGGCTTAAAACATTTTTATTCGAATCCACCACCACCCGCTGCCCATCCTTCCTCATCTGTCCTCCTCTCCGCCTCCTATTCTCCTCTTCCTCCCTTGAGTGAACGTCGGACGAGAAAAGAAAGAGATAGGTGTATCAAGAAAGGAGAAAAAAATTGGTATGGTGGTGGGTGGAATGGGATGGGATGGGAAAAGGTGTCCCGAAGTTTTTCGGGGTGGTTGTCGGATATAATCACCGCAGTACCCCCTCTCATTCTCCATCCCTGCTCCCATCATTCTTCCTTCTTCGTCATCTTCTTCTTCTTCTACTTCTTCACCATTTTCTTCTCTTTCTTCTTCTTCTTCTTCTTCTTCTTCTTCTAGTTCGTCTTCTTGAACATCCCACTCCCTTTCCATCTCGTATTTCGTCTCACCGCATTGTCCCTTTCAGTCCCTTCGGGATTGCAGGGCCAACACGGCGAGATATCGGATCAATTTTTTAAGCCGAGGGTGCTGAGACTTTACACTCCTTGAAAGACGACATCTACGAGGACGAGGACGAGGACGAGGACAAGGACGAAGACAACTGTGGCAAAGTTAGGGTGTAACAGCGTGCCTTCGCTAAAGCTCTCGGGGGGTTGATTCGAAAGAATGAAAGAAAGAAAGATAGAAAGATAGAATGAAAAAGAAAGAGAGAGTGAGAGGGAAAACAAATGATGATCGAAAGATATAGAATAAGAAAGAGATGGAAGGATATATACCGAGGGTGAAGTCAAGCCGCGAAGAAAATTAAAACGAGGAACCGAAGGATCCTCTTGAAAGGAATCGCGCGAACATTCTACTCGCGCATTTTCCAACACTTTCGTCCGAACGGTAGGAAAAAGGAAACCCCTCCTCTCCCCTCGCCATCAATGTTCGACTCTTTCTCTTTCTACTAAACTACGATTCTTTATTTCTTTCTTTCTTTCTTTCCTTCCTTCCTTCTCAACTTCGTGCTTCCTGAACCTTTTCCCAAGTTAAAATCTCTACGAGATGCAGCAAAAGAGAAAGAGAATGCCATGATTGCTCGCGCCTCTTTTCTTCAGCTTTTTACCGACCCTACTTCTCTCTTTCTCTTTCTCTCTTTTTTCTTTTTTCTTTGCTTTTCATCCTCATCCTCATCCTCATCTTTTTCCGCGTTGGTCCATTGTCGTAACTCTCCTCCAATTTCCATAACGAGAAACTCCGGTACGAGTAGATCCTTCTAGGTTTCTTTTTTCTTTTTTTCTTTCGAATTATTAAATCATTTTTAAGTGCACAATCCGATAGGAGTAAAACCTCGACGACTTTTTTGTTTTTAATTATTAAATAGGTATTCCTTGTAATCGATCGTTTCGATATCGAATCATTCTAACTATACTAAACAAAGCCTTCTATTTCATGCAAAAATAATAGATTTCTCTTAAATACAACTTATACTAAAATATATGATTTTTTAGGTAGAAATAGGTTTATATGAAGGTGTTAGAAAAGTGTTTAGGAACATAAAAAAAAAGATAGATAATAAAGTAAAATATGAACTAGGAAGGAATAGGAAATAGGATAAAAGGGATAAGAAATGGATGAAATTTTTGGATGATAGTTATCAGAAGTCACACGGTAACGGGTGGTGCTTCGTAAATCGCTTCATTTCCCAGTCGAGGATTATAACGCCCTCGACCGCCAATAATAAAATAAATCACGGGCTCGTAAAGGCATCCGTCATCTCGGCAAACTTCTTTCTTCTCTTCTCTTCTCTTCTCGCATATACTCATACGTACGTTTATACTTGTATGTGTATTGTATTTGTATATGAACTTACTAGACACCAATACAATTGTAGAAGAGTGACGGCGTTGCGGTTGTAATATAGTTTAGTGCTAACGCACGAATGCTTAGGCGGATGCTGTGCAATCGTAGTGGACTAAAGTACGCGGGGGCTATATTTCTTTATTTAATGCTGGTAGTAACGCCACTATGGCAAATCCGTTTTATTCTTACGCTGAGTCAGCTCGCGAAACGTGTTAAGAAAGAAAGAGTATGTGATAAAGGAAGACAGAAGAGATGCTCAAATTTCTTTGTAAAATAAAACTTACATGTAAATTTAATACATGTAAATAAATCGAATAAAAGTGTAGTACACTTAAAAATCGTAACATCAAACGAAACAAAATTCGAGAACAGTCTTTTGAAATTATCCCTAGTTGGAATAATGCAATTATACAACTATCTCAATAAATAAACATTGCTACTTTACTGGCGAGTTACGTTTAACGATCGGTTTGACCCAATTACAAAGAAAGAAAGAAGGAAAATAAATCGCTCGTTGTAAAAAGATCTCAATTCAATAGGACAACCAAGCATCGTTTCCAATCGACCCTTTTTTCTTTTTCCTATCAAAGTTTCGAGCTTACGCGAATTACCGCCATTTTCCTTCTTTTTTGTTTCCTCTTTCATTTCCCTTTAGCCGAGGATCGAAAGAAATTGACGATATAAAACGGTCGTCTATTTTACGATGAGCGTGTGTGTGCAAATTCACGGTGGAACCAATAAAAAGAGGAAATAATAACGGAGAGAGAAAGAAAAGAATGAAGGTGTGGGGTAGGGTGGGAAAGGGAGACAGGAGTAAGGCACCCTTCGACCAAAAAATAAGGCAAAAAAGAGAGAAAGAGTGAGAGAGAGATCTGCTTGGAATTGTTTGCATTTACGGAGCATATTTTTACGATATTTATTTGCCGGCTCGCAAGAACGACGTTTGAGAGAGTTCGACTGTCAGAAGCAGCAACAGCAACAGCAGCTGAGCGAAGCAACCAGAGAAAGAGAGAGAAAATGGTGGGAAGGGGGGATCTTCTCACTTTCTTTCTTGGCAATTCGATCCTTACGACGAGCCTTACGACGCGGAGAAAATCGTAAAAGGGTGTACCAGAGTCAGCGAGTAGAACGGCGTTTGAGGAAAATAGAAGGAACCTCGTTCGATATAAAATGCAGAGGTACGATAAAACGAAGCCGGTAGCTCTCGAGTTATCGTCGATTAGAGCCACGATGGAATAGCCTCGATTTCGTTTTACTTTGCGAAAGAGAATAAGAGAGAGAGAGAGAGAGTGTGTGTAAGGGAAGAAGGTGTGTGTCGTTCTCTCAAAGTCCAAGGAAGTGGAAAATAAATACCTGTGTTGGTATATTCGAAGTAAAACACGCCTACACGCGTACTCTGTTAGTACACTTTCGATACACCCTGCAAAATTTCAGATAAACTCGAATATGTGTGAGAAGAAGAAGAGAGAGAGAAAGAGAGAGAGAATAATCTTTTCTTTTTCTTCTCTTAGTTTTATTTTTATTTTTCTACATTAAACACGATCTACGTGCTTACGTATATATATATTTATATTATACTTTTCACGATCCCGCAAACGAGGTGGAAAGTTAAAAGGCCGAAGGTGTTTCCGTGTGTGCGCGCGTGTGTGTGTGTGGATAAGTGTCGGGTGGTAAAAGAAAAAAAGGTAGGGGACGAATGACGATGAAAATTCAGTACGACGAAAAAGTATCCAACTTTACTCTCGTTTATTTTTTTTTCTTCTTTTTCTATCTTTCGTTTCGTAGTAAGTGATAACACCACCCGAGATAAATATTATATGCGTGCTTCGAGAAATAAAATAAAAAATAAGGAAAAGAAAAATATGGTGACCGTAAAAGTCGGCCACAAGAAACGGCAACCAACGAACTTATTGCCAGTTTCATTCTATCCGTCAATCTATCCGTCTCTTTCTATTTTTACACTTTCGTCGTTGGTTCGAGTTAGGGTGTTAAAAAGGGTACCCGTGAAAATCGAATGCGAAGAGGAAATTAGCTGGCTAAAGGTACCTCTTTCTGTTATGGGTTAGAGGGCTGCGGAGGAGAGGATAACTGACTGTAAAGATAAAAAAAAAACGACACCGGGTAAAAAACGATCCAAGAATTCTCATGAAAATGTTTCCATATAAAATTCCGACCATTTTCTCTTAGGTTCTTTTAAAACTTTATTCGAAACATAAGCTTCGTTCTCCCCACTCTTCCCCCACGTTAGTTCCCTTTTTCTTTTTTTTTTCTTTTTTTTTTCTTTCTCAAGGATAGTAGAGTTTTACGGAAGAAAAAAAACCTCTCATGGCCTTGGGGGTTTAAGACGAGAAGAGAGGAAGGATATCTTAAACTTCTCTTTATTATCGGAAAGTAAAAGCTATGGGAGATGAAAACAGAGTGAAAGAGAGAGAAAGAGAGAGAGAAAGGAAAAGTCGATCGTTTTTTCGTCTCGTTTACAACCGCGAATGCAAATGGAAAGCCGTATCTGGTATGGTTCATCGGTTCGTTTGACTTCCTCCTTTCAAGGATACCAACCACCCCCATCGTTTACTTAACCACCATGGCAGAAATAATAAAATGCAGATTTTCATTTGGGTCAATGGACTTTAAACAAATTTCTCCACCTTCCTTCTCTTGTTCTTTTTTTCTTCCCACTTTTAATCAAGTTTCATGATAAAATGTTTCTTCATAGTAATCGTTTATTCGAATAATTTTTATCGTTGTCTATTTTTTATTGAATTAAGGATATTATATGATTTGTAAATAATAATTCTCATAAACAATTTCATTTGATATTTATTGATTTTATATATTCAGTCAAGAATATTTTTATTCGCCGAATAAAAAAATAATAGAGTAAAAAAAAGAAAGAAAGATAGTGAGGGAGAGAGATGAAATACGGAAGTCGTGTAATCTTTCTCAGTTACACGGAGAAAAATATTTACGAGTGCTTTTCCGAATGCTGCAGCATCGTCACGGGTGCGAATCGTTCGTTCGTACGTACGTTTTCGTCGCGAGAGAAACTGCACGCGAGAAAAAGAAAGAAATAAAGGAATGAAAGAATGAAAGGAAGGAAGAATGAAAGAAAGAAAGAAAGAAAGAGATAGCGAGTAAGCGAGGAGAGAAAAACGCGTCGCCCGGCCTCCGGGCATTAGCAGTGATATTTTATTCATGAAGCCACCTTATATACACGCGGGTGCCTAACCCAAACCCAAGAGAGTGCAATGCGAGAGCTACTAAATAAAACATCCATACGCGCCTCGCCCATAAATTTCTACACGGCTGATAGATTTACAAGCCGCCCTTGCCGAACTGATATTTAAATTAGTCCAACTACGTCGAGAGTAGGAAAGAAAGAAAATAGAGAGAGAAGGGGTGGTGAGAGGGGGTTAGCTCGCCGCGGGTGGCGTATACGCCACCGAAATCTACCCACCCATCCTTCCCGTTTTCAGTTTACTCGGAAAAACGCACTCGGAGAAAATACGCTCCTTGCGAGTTTTCGTCCTGTTTATTCGACGTATAGAAATTTATATATACAGGGTGGTCCTCGAAACGTGTGCACCGATATAACTTTCAAAATATGCGTTAACCAGAATACTAAATTTCTTTAAGCTAAAATATGGTCAAATAGGAAATTCTGAGTTAAAAATTATTGACTTTTGTTAGACCATTAGATGTGTTTCTTGTTTTAAGAATCTTTCAAAGATCTTTTACCTTATATAAATGAACAGAAGAAAAATCTGGACTCCTTGAATCGTCCTTCCCTAGAATAGGGTTGAAAAGAAAAATGAGATGAAGTAGTAGAAGAAGAAGAGGTTCGCGAGCAAGGTATTGACCTACTAAAGTTACCCTCGGTTCCTCAGGAACGTATCATCCCTTCGTTCATTATTTACACCCTCATAGCATGAAACTCGTACGCGAAGCAATAGCAACAGCAACAGCAGCAGCAGGAAGAAGAAGAAGAGGAAGAGCGGGAGCAACAGAAAGACCCTTAGAAAAGAAACCGGCAAAAGCAGAGGGGTGTACTGCAGCACTTAATTCTTCTTGTCTTTTCAACCCCGTTCTCTTTGGCATGTAGGCCAGTGGCCTACTGAGGCCTACTGACGACATCGCAACCGAGTTGCTGTGTTCTGAAGATGTTCATCGAGTCGAGGGTCGCGAAATACCACCAGCTGAAACTACCACCACGACGATTTTGATGAATTATGAAACATCGGGTATGAACGAAGAGAAGTAAAGGGCAAAGCCCTTATTACTCTCGACCTCCTTTCTTCATGTATTTATAATCCTTGTTTAATTTCTACTCAAATCTTTATTACCTGAACAACAAAATCAGCAATAATATCTTGTCTATCGAAATACGAAATATCGTGAATAAATGAAAAGTGTAATTGAACAGTTGAATGATTCAGGGTTCGATTAATTTTCTTGTTCACTATGGTACCTGAAATTTGCAAAAGTTTTATAGGACAAGGTGTTAATCGTTAAATACAAAATCCCTGCAAGGAATAAACCAAAAATACCATATGATATAATACATACACATAATCGATCCTTCCCGGGCAAGGATCCAAAAAACAAAAAATAAGAATAATAGTTAAGAATAGTTTTCGGATGATTTCCTTCGATCGGACGTTAACTATGTCGTTCGTTTTACGACTCCCGTAGTGCATTGTAAAGGAACAAAGATCTAGGAGAGATGAGGTAACTCAGAGGTGGGTGGAGACGAGGAAAGGGAAAATAGTGAAAGCGAGAGAAAAAGAAATAGAAAGAAATAGAGAGAGAGAGAGATAGAGAATGGTTTTACGCGTGGAATATGCTAAACCAAGATCCGCGGAAACTCAGACCACGTTTCCTCTCATGCAAATGGCTGGAAGGTCTAATGACGATCCCATGCCGTGGGCGCAAATCGGTGGGACCAATTTTTCCTTCATTCTTATTCCTACACACATACACACAAACACACAGATAAACACATGCTTACCAGCTTTCTCTTTTTCACTCTTTTTATCGCAAGACCATTGCACCCTCCTTTCCGTACCACCCTTTTCATCCACCATCTTGTTTTTTCTTTTTTTTCCTTCTTTTTTTCTCTTTCTCTTTCTCTCTCTGTCGGCAATGGTACATATCGGTGCGAGCATTCGAATGCAAAACGAGTCGTATCACTTTGCAAAAGAGGAAGACCGTGATAAAAAGAATGGAGAGTGAAATTTGTTCCAAGCCCTTTCATCCGAGATAGAACGTATTTTGCTCGTCGTGAAGTCAAGTGCGAGAAAGGGATTTTTTTCTTTCTTTTTTTTTACAACGATATAGGACTAGGAAGTGAATTCCTAGGACGCACACACATACTCGCGAAGGAACAGTGTCAACGATACGTCGATATTTCTCGTATCGGTAAACTATCCTTTATTTTCTGTTTTTTCTTTTTTCGTTCCTTCCACGGAAGATCATGGACCAGTGTTGTTTAAAGGAATTTTCGGCTCACCTGTGAAATTAAGTACGGGTCCAGTGTCAGGGAACAAAAGTATCGTGTAACTTTTTTGTACCAGGAAGAAAGAGATCATCGTCTATGGGAATGTTAGAAAAAGGGAGGCATGGGGAAGAGGGTAAGAGTGTTTCGATGAAAGATCAAACTAAAGTGGTAGGCGGGGAGAGTGGGGTGGTAAAATTTCGTGATACTACTCGGTTATAGATCGTTACTTTATCTCTATGGTTTCGGAATGCGTGACTAAAAGAAACATAAAAAGAAAATTAACGTGCCAGGAGGGAGGAGGGAGGAGTAGAGGAAGGGGGTTGAAATAGGTTGAAGAACTTAACGACGAGAAACACTAACCTTTTTTCTTCTTCTTTCGTTTTTTTTTGTTCCTTCGTGATCAAATAAATGTCTTGATTCATTCCAATATTAGTACGTTCATTTATTTAGGCCGAAATTGAGGGAAAATTGGGTCAAATGGGGTGGAACGGTGACTAGTCGTTCGTGTTCGAGTCGAATCGCGATCGAGTTGACTACGACAAATAACAGAAGAGAGCGAGGATTGGGGGAACGAACGGGGAAGAGGAAAGAAAGAAAGAAAAAAAAAGAAAAAGGTTGTTAGTGTTTTCGTTAGAAATGTCGAGAGGACGAGAACAGATTTAAGGGTGGTCTATATTATGGAGGTGGAAAAGAGGAAGGTTTTGGTAGTGGTGGAAGTAGCGATGAATCTAGGAGGAGGAAGAGGAGGATGAAGGGGAGGAGCCTAACGATAAGGACGTAATCTTACACCTTTTTCTCTTATGTTAGGAGGCTTAACTGTCTCGCGAGAGAGGTCACGTTCCTTTTTTTCTTTTTTTTTTTTCGTTTGTTTGTCCTTTTTATTACGTGTAACGAAGAACCAAGTCTGGTTGCTTGGGAAACCTGACACATCTCGAAACACAGGCGTCCGCGCGTGCTACGAAGGAAGAATAAGAAGAAAAAGAAGATGAAGAAGAAGAAGGAAGAGGAAAGAGGAAGGAGGTAGAGAAGGAGAAGAAGGAGGAGGATGGAAGCAAAAAAGGAAAAAAAAGGAGACCGAAAGAAATGGATCCTCTTTGATGAGAGAGTAGATACAAGTTCGGGAGATCTTGTAGGGCTCTCGTGCTTCGTCTTCCACCTTTTTTTCTCCTCCTCTTTCTCTTCCTCCTTGTTGTGTTGAGAAGGGACCAAGAGCGTCCTTCGATGTTGGGGGATAGGAGGAGGTTTGGAGGAAACCTCTCGAATAATCTCACGTCGGCAAAAACGATAGCTCGCGCCGTTCCGTCTCGCTTTGACTGCAAATACGATCGACGTTGTTGAGAAACGACCACCTTCCTCCTCCCACTCGCCGCCCTTTCACTTTTTCTTCCCTTTTTTTTTCTTCATAACTTTGTATGCAAGCTTTTCGACAACGACAATCTTAGTATTGGAAAACTTTGACAGGTACAATATTTCCGGTTTGAGTAGAATACTTTTTTCCTTAATTCCGTTTAATCTTTCGCACTTTTTGAATGTATGTTTCATCAACCATATTTTTTAATTAATCAAAATTAATAATAAATCAATAATAATAATATTTATTATTTATCTATAATAAATATATCAATTTAAGTATAAATGAACTTAGGTCGCTTTCAAAATAAACGACTCATATGTATACATATATGCATATAACCGGAACGTTAGCATTTACGTGCTTTATTAATTCAGGAAGCTTTGAAACGTAAACTTGAAACTAAATCCAAACTAACCGTAGAGTCTATATGCAACTATCCTTTTTATCTTTATCTTTTATACACACACACACACACACACACACACACTCTCTCCTGTTCCATCCTCTAACTGTTATGTTCAATGCTTCGTGATTCGTGGCATTTCGTTCGCGTGTTGGTGGTATCTCGTTTATCGTTCGATACCAACGTACGTGTATTCGTAATATTGTTCTTTAACATGTACATACATATATTTGCATGCGATAGTAGAAATATAATTGTATTTAAAAAAAAAATGAAGTAAAAGTATCTCTTCGGTTTAGTGAACGCTCGTTTAAATTTTACACTAACCCAACCAACTAAAAAAATGTGTATACTTATGTTTCAAGAGTTGGTTCATGGGAAAAAGTTTTTCGAAGACAACGAAGTATACTACTTCGTCGAAGTAAACGATAGTAGACTGCATTGGGCTTCCACGTGTGTATTAGAAGAAGTTGTACATGGGATTCATCGAAGAGAAAGAGAACAAGTAGGGAGAGTCGTATTACAAAACTATTCTCATAGTATTACCAATACACTCATCCACCCACACGTAACAAACACACACAGAAATACACATATGTAATACATATACAGAAATTTATAAACTCACACGTAGAACGAGTTCGTACGTGGATCGGTAGGTTCATACGTGGATGATATTACCGTCAATGTTGGATGTGTCACGGAATCGTAAACCGGTAGATATTAAACTTTTACAATCCCAGCTCGTTGGTTGGCTGGTTGGTCGGACAAGAGGTTATGATGATTAGATGTAACTCGATAATACGCGGATAGTGGTTGTAGTGGTGTTAGTGATGGTTGTGGTGGTAGTGGTGATGGTGGGCAAAGTGACGCCATTGGTTGTTTCCATCGTTTCTGCTTTTCCCATTGCTGCTGTTGCTTTTGGCGTGTTGTTGGCAAAAGCAGTCGATAGAAAGAGAGAGAGAGAGATCGGGTGGGATGCTGGGATCGTTAAAAGCGCCGTTAAATCGACGAAACCTAAAAATCGTAAAACTTCACCCTCTGCCACCCCGTTTATCCTGATATCGTACCATCCTAAATTCGTCGATACGTTTGCTCTATTTTCATTACTTTCTAAAAAAAATAAACTACCAACACAATGACGAAAAATCATTTATCAGAGATAGAGAATAACAACGGTATTTCTCATTTCCGCCATTTTCGTTTTAATTAAATAAATAATTTCATGTATGTGTTTACACGTTTAATGGATATCAATTGTTTAATCAACGATTTAACATTATAGTTATTTAGCTATATATATAATTTATAAATTGATTATAATTTATATATTTATATATAAGGTAGTACACATAACTGGACGAAATTCTTCAAATAAAATCAAACTTTGTTAATCAACAAATATTTTTCTTTATAATTTGTCTTTAGTTAATATTTAAATCTATATATATAAAATTCTAAGAAATATTAAGATATTAACATGAAACCGATTGTCGAAACATACGCCGTCGATTCGATATCCAAACTTCTCTTTCCCTCTCTCTCTCTCTCTCTCACTCTCGTATTTTTATGTCCGACATAAACGTAACGGCAAGTCATAACGTCCGTCACGAGCAAATGGCATTGCATACGCGAGTTCCCGTACGTGGCACCCTTCGCATAATAATTCTCCGTATTGTCAAAACCGAAATACGTTTCGACCACGCATTCGGTGTTATTAACGTTTATACCTTAGTGTAAGATAACGTTTCTAGTATTTTAAGAGAAAGAGAGAGGTAGGAAAGCTTGTAACGTTCTATCGATGAATTTTACGAAACAAGGAGTACTCATGCTATTACAGTTATTGAACGTAATTCGTGATTGGCATTGGTAGTTTCATTGGATCCGTAGCCTTAGTGCTAATAAATTCGACGTATCAAGGTTGTTCGTTGAAGTTTATCAGGAAACAGCATCCAGTACCTAACATGACTACCACCACCATTACCCAGCAGTAGCAGCAGCATCCTTACAACCCCTCGTCATGGAAAGCTGTACTGTGCACAGAAGAGAACATAAAGCGGTTTTGCTTGGTCGATTTTATGAATATGCTTTCTCGAAATAGCGGTCGAAGTATCGACGCCAAGTCACCACCAACCCTCTTTGTCGGAAGAAAAAAAGAAGTCACGAGGTTTGCTGTTAAAAGAAAAGTACTAGGATAAAAGAGTGGCAGTGAAAGCCGAGTAAACTATATGGTTGAACGATAATTCATCGAGTTTCGATGAGAAACAAGGGAAACCTTTTTCCCGATATTCGATGATTCTTCGATGTCGTCAGAAACGCAAAGTCACTCTTCCTTCCTCTTCCTTCTACCTTGATCCCTCTCTCTCTCTCTCTCTCTCTCTCTCTCTCTCTCTCTCTTTTTCTTTCTTTCTTTCGTTCTGGGTTCGTAAATCGAATCGTTTCTTAAACATATTCTTCGATAATCTTACAACCTTCTCTTATATTATTCCTTTATCCAAATCCTGTGGGTTTATCGGTGATTTAATGCAAATATAGAAAGAGCGTAAAAGAAGAAATTGACTTCACTATAGTAAAGGCCCATGGAATTCATTTAGTCGGTCTACGAGAAGAAGAAAAAGAAGAAAAAGATAATCGAGTTTACCGAGACGGCTCTTTCGTCTTTACGAAGAAGGTTTACTTCCTATCCTCTTTCGGCAAAGTCTTCCTTCTCTCCCTTTCGTCAACCGTAACCAAGATGGAAATCCTGAGGCAGGCCAAGTTGAAAGAGAAAGTAAGAGAGGATGCCGAAAATATCTATCTATCGGTATACTTCAAAGGACTATAAGAAAACTGAAAGCTGAAGTTTTCGTTGTATTTCGACTTAACCAAACGTTTTCACCGGTAGTTTCTTTTCTCGATATAATCGTTTTGTCCTTCTTCCAATAAGAATATTTTCTCCTTTCTTCTTTCCCTTTATTTCCTATTTTTTTTCTTCCTTTCTTCCTTTTTTCTTTTTTTCTTCCGTAGCTCGTGATAGCCTGACAAACTCGTGTTTTATCGCATTATTTATTGCCGCACGAGTTTCGTGGATGAGGGTTGGTTCGTTGAGTCCGGTTAGAGTAAAAGAGAGAGAAGATATTTGGTGCTACTATATACGGATTCAGCAACGATCCTCTCATCCTCCTCCCCCCTCCCCAAACGCCAGCAAAACCCCCCCGTTTGCCTGGCGTTACACTTTACCCACCGAGAATCGCACAAATACCTAGGAACGAGAATAACCCCGTTATTGATGGATTCCTCCCTTATGAAATATCTCGGAGCTCTGTACGAATTTATTGCGAACAGTTCGACCTGCTTTATCTCGTATTGTTCATGATAAAGCCGCAGTGATATCCAGGAGATGTTCCGGACCTCTAAAAAGCCCCCGATGAGCCGTTATACGACCTCTTTTTCTATGTCTCTTTCTCTATTTCTCTCTTTTTCTCTCTTTTTGTATTTTTTCTATTTTTATTAACGATACGTGTTTTTATATATCGTCTATGATTCGGTCAAATGTCACTATCTAACATTTATGATAATCTAACAATAAGTTATTGAACGGCAGATACATTTTTTTATAATAGAAAAAAATTAGATTTAGGAAAAAGTATGTTGTTTATATATAAGATTCATACACGTAAACTAACACCTTCGATTCTTCTTTCTAAACTCCCTCTTAAAAATCATCCCTAAAACTAATCCTTCTAAACTTATCCCCTTTATACTGACCGACTGTCTTTATATACCGTTTCATCCAACAAAGGAGCATCGGTTTCCCTCCAACGGTACGCATACCGCCTATGTTCTTTATACTTTTATCTTAAGATATCGATATCCTAAATAAACATCTGCACATATTCACACTAGTGTGGAAGCTAGACGCTTACGAACCTGCATCTCCTTATAAGAAAGGAACAATATAGAGTGGTCATATCTAAAACGTTTACAATATCATATATATATATTTATATTTTATTTGTAGCTGAAATTCTCAAGCTGTCGAATTCGTTGATCGCAACGTAACCAGTTCTTCTCTCTTTTTCTCTCTCAGTCGACTACGAAAAAAGAAAAAAAAAAATAGTCTCATCCAGTAGTTTTTTTTCCGTCGACCGCACTGGAACTATTATCCCTATAATTTTTTAACTACCGGGTACTAGCTCGCGTTCACTCTCCCGTTCGTTACTTTACGATTGGAACTTTTATTACATTCGCCTGTCGCGCTTTTCGTCGTAGCACTTTTCAGCAAATACGTTTTATGACCGAACGTTTTCGAACGAGACTGGGATAGAGGAAAACGAGTAGCAAGAGTTTAGGATCGACCGTTTGTCCTGTCGCTCGCAGATGCGCATCATTATGGTTTCGTTATTATATTTTTTTTTATATCTATTTTCATTTTTTGTTTCCTTTTTTCAATTTTTTTTAGATACGCGTCCGAGAGAGAGAAAGAGATCAATGAAAATCTCGGAAAGCAAACTAAGCGAGTTAATTATTTTTCTTCTTCCTGAGGGAGAAAATTCTGTACGTTGAAGAAATTGAACGAATACGAAACGAAAAAGAGAGAGAGAAAGAGAGACAGTAGATATTTATCAAAGGAAACACGTTGATAATCGCATTGGTTCCGGCACGCTTTTTTTCCGCCGCTTTGCCGATCGTTAAAAGAATTTGCACGCTCTCGTCAGCCGCTCGTTCGTCCGTAAAAAAGAAAACGAAGCTTAGAAGGATAGAAAGAGAGAAAGGGAGGGAAGAAGAAGGGAAGGAGGAGGAGAGTAAAAAAGGAGGAGGAACGAGAACCGCCCTTGTTCTCTTCGTTCGTTTGGTTTTTTCTTCCCTTTTTTCTGTTTTTCTTTTTTCATCGCGAAAAAAGTATCCTTTCCGTGAGTTGGTTGTCTCTTGGAATTCTTTTTTTCTTTCCACCTCCCTCCCTCTTTTACCATATATTCCAGTTTGATATTCTTTCTCTCATTTTCCCTTTTTTTTTCTCTCTCTCTGTACATATATATACATACATGTACTTATATATGAAACTCCTTTTGAACGATCGAAGAATTTGGGGCAGGTTGCGGTTCAACGATGCACGCGATGCGGTTGAAACAGTGGAAAACCTTTTATTTTATCCATTGATCTACCCCATCCTTTACAAAAGACCTTGTTTCTTCGATCTACACACGTCGGAAGAAACCAAAAAAAAAATATCGTATATAGGTAATCTTCTTTTCTCGGTACTGTCGTCGATTACGTCTCTTACGTGTTTTTTATTTACGAAGAAAATAAAAAAAGAAAGAGATAGAGAGAGAAAATAATGGATCTCTAACCACGTTTCGTTGCAACAATTACCCCTTGTGTATCATCGTGCAAGAAAGACAAATAAGTGGCTTATTGTACTCGTGTCCAAAGATAGATATGCACTCTCTTATATGCGTGAAAAGTTAAATACAGAAGATTAAATAAATAATATTTGCAAAATATTATAAAAGCTTTTATTAAAGGATCGAATGAATTTCTAGTTAAATTATATGTCTAGGGACACTTGTATTTTTTATTCAATATTAGGAAGCAAATCGTTCTACGGTTAACCGCTTGTATTAGATTACCGGACGATACTCGTTTGCCTAAGAGGGGAGTGTTGGGAGTTTAGAGGGAGAATCTAAATACTTCGGCACGGTTTTGTCTTAACAACTATAGTGATAGATCCACAGGGGATTCATATACCATACGGTTTTTGGATTCGAACCAAAACAGCAACAACGTCACCTTTACCAAGAGCAATAGTCGAACCAATTCGGCAACATCACCAGCAGGACCGGGTCCTCGTTCAATTACTCAGTCATTAACTCGCGATTGTCTCTTTCGACGACCGAAGTAACCTCGTTATGCCGAACTTGAATAATCCCAGGCTTGGTAATATTCTATGCGTAGATCTCAACACAGATAGGCTTTTAGCGTATTAGCAGGCACAATGTGACAATGGAACGTAGGCTACGTGCGCTACGGGAATAGCAAATGCCGCCACTCTATCCGTTTCCCATACAATTGCCAGCCAACTCCTCCTCCTCCTCCTTTACCTCCACCTCCACGCTAGTTCCTCTTCCACCTCTAACCTAAGTCTGTCTCTCTTGTTCTTCCTCAACCTCATACACATACTCTTGTTAAATCGCAAATAGTCAGGCTAAACACGTATTTCATAAACGACCATGACAATGTGACGAGAACCCTCAGCCCCCTGTCCCGTCTCTTCACCCTTTCGTCTCATCCTCCTTCTTCCATATATGCATATATACTCGTGAGAAAATCTGTGCTGACCATTCTTTTCCATTAGTACGTTTGATGTTCTTGAGCTTCCGACAATGTCCTAATCTTTTAATTCTCCTTGGAATAAAGGATCATAGAAAAGAGAAACATCGTTTTCGAACTATTTGAAACCGGTATTATACCAATCAGTCAGATTATCCCGAATACAGGAAACATGGGCAGGAGAGGTGGATGTATCGAGGCTTAGGTATGGGAACACCACACTCGATGGATATGGGTCGATCGTGCGTGCGGAGCTGTGCATACACAACAGTAACAAGGGAGATAGAGAGAGATAGAGAGAGATAGAGAGAGAGAGAGATGGTTTGCCAGGAGTAGTGTCGTCTCGGTGGATACGTACGTAGGTTGGTCAGAACGTCGGTACATGCGTCGTAAAGTGACGATCGGATCAGGATACAGGAAATTGGCCGGATACGGGAGCAATGGTCCATGCTGATACTACCATCGGTAGTAGTCCTGTTTGGTAACCGCGGATATCAGCCAAAGTACTCGACCGAACTTGGGTAAACCCCCGTTTAAAGGGGGAAGGGAGAAGTAAACCTCCGATAACTCTATCAACGATACTTTGCTCTTCGTTCTAGTACCAACCGATCTATTGTTATACGAAAAAAGAGAGATAGATATATTGAGAGAGTGAGAGAGAGAGAGATGGGAAAGTGGTAGATTTTTTTAGGGGCGTAGGGAGGTTTCGTACCACGGTTTTATTATTTTTTGCGTCAGCAACTAGTACTCGTGGTGAAATTTGTTAACGATCGATCGGGTATGGGAAACAACGGTTAGATAAAGAGACAGACAGATAGACAGACAGACATAGAGTGAAAGAGTAAAAGAGAGAGAGAGAGAGAGAGGAAACGAGACGATTTGAGTTCTTCACCGAGCTTCAATGTCGCGCCATTAACCGTAGAGATAAGCCAGTGGTTGGTGGTCCGGCCAATATTGAATGGTCTGTATAGGTAGTTTGCCCCGAAGGGAGTCCGTAGGTTGGTACCAATGCAAAAGTGAGTGTGTATATGTGTGTATGAGAGAGAGAGAGAGGCTGACTGACTGACTGAGAAGGGTGGTCGTGCATTAGTGGGACCATTGTGCCTGCCACCCCTCAAATCCATATTACTAGCGTAGTAGTCAGTCAGTGTCTGTTCCTCTCTCCGTCCGTCCGTTCATCCGTCCATCCGTCCATCGTGTCCGCCCGTCCGTCCGTCCGTTTGAATATACACGTATATTCGTGGCTTGGAAGCGTGTATCGGCAAACCAGGGTGGTTGCCTACGCGTTCTATATGCAAACCGGTACGTAATGAGTCCGTCAACCCCCGCTCTGACGTCGTTTGCCGCTATCCTTGCACTTAGCCGACGCCCGTACCCAACACCATTTTCACAAACCAAATCTACTATCCCTCTTCTACCCTCCTTCTATCTATCTATCTATCTCTATCTCTTTCTCTTTCTCTTTCTCTGTTGCAAATGCAAATACGACAATGAAGAGGGAGGACAGGACGATCTCGCGCAAATGCAAATTAGACGCGAGTACAGGAACGATTACCGCGGTTCTCCTCTCGCCTACGTGCTAAATCCGAAAGCTTCATCGTACACACCTCTTTCTCTTCTACTTATTCCTCCTTCTCTCATTCTATTTCTCTTTCTAACTCTGCTTCATTTCTTCTTTAGCACACGAGAGAAGCAACCTCAACGACTCGATTACTGGTCTGCCTGCCTGCCTGCTTGCTTGCCTGCCCACTAACATCCTATTGCGTGTTAGGATTATCTTCCACTTCCTTATTTCGATTTTTTCTCTTTTTCTCTCTCTCTTATTTTGTTTATTTTTTTCTTCAGCTCACTAATCCATTTTTCCCCATTTCGTTTTCGTTTTCTCTGAACCACGTGCACACGTTTAACGCTTCATTTATTTTATTAGAAGATAAGAATTTTTCACACAATTTATTTAACGTATATATTTATATGAATTCACACACTAATACCAAAGTTTTTAAAAAATAATTAAATTAAAGTGATATCGTATCATTTTTGTTGAACCTACGATCTCTATTACCAAAAAGACATTTTCAATGTTCGTTCACATTCGTTAATTTTCTCAAAGTTATATTATACGGATCAGTGTATTGTTTATGGGTTTGGTTATTAGTCTGGTGTCATATGATAGGTTCTAAGGATTGCTCGTTTCTGTTCTGCTCAGTTACAACAATGGCTCGTCAACATGCGAAACGAGATGACACGGCCGGTCGCGTGTGATAATTATTCTCGGGCACATTACGAGTATGCCTGTGAATATTCTCTATCTCCTTCTCTCTCTCTCTCATACACACTCTCATTATGAACGACGAGACGTTTACTTATACGTATGTATGCATGTATATGTACATTATGGTTTGCTAGCTTTAGTTAGTCGTGGTGGTAGTGGTAGTGGTTGGTTGGCATCAGTCGACGTCGCTGGCATAATGTTTAGCATAGCTCGTTGCAATATGTTACACGACGCAAAGCGTCGAGTGAACATCAGCTCGACACCCTTTCCCCACACACACACCTCTCTCCCCTTCCTCTTCCTCCACCCACCCACAGAATCGAGTTATCTCTTCGGTATTGGCTATCCGTGCCGATGCAACACGATTCGCACGTTCGTAGCTCGATCTCGTTTCGTATGCATCGATATACACCATACCGTACCGTACCGTATCGTACCATACCCGTACGGGTCGTTCCCGTCGTTTGTGTGCGGCAGGATGTCGTTGCGTGTTTCTCGTTCGATTTCCGGTTAACCGAAACGCCTTCCTACGAATTTTCAATTCTCTTCTTCTTTCTTTTCTTTTTTTATTATTTTTATCTTTCATCTTAACATATTATATATATATATCTAAATACTCCTACGTTCCTTTCTTCGTTCGTTAATCCTTTCTTTACCTTAGTTCGATTTTTTATTTTGTTCGAAATCACTAATAATTAGATTAATGTTGAGTCTTAACGTTAACATTTTTTAGTAACACGTGATGGATTTTATTTGCTATTTCAAAAAATTAATTAGGTTCTTTTATTATTTTTTTATATGTGTAATTATTTAATTGTACAATTATGATCGAAAGAAAGTTCTTAATTAGAATAATCTCATATTAAAATGATATACAAATGATGAATTTTCAATATACCAATGATACACGATTAGAATGTTATTTGCAAAATAGAACTTAATATCAAAGAGAGAAGGAGAGAGAGAGAGGACAAACGTTTGTTCTAGAATTCGGTTAAACGTAATGGTCCATAGGAAAAACAAATAGTTAGCCCCCAGTGTTGTGCGTACCGTGGACGAAAAGGGGGGATAAAAGGTGGAGGGACGTTTAACACGGCTCGTCGGTACGCGTTACGCGAGAAACACGCAACACGATGAAACTCCTGTCGTGCAAATCGGGTTAGCGGATGGCTAGTATCTCTCTCTCTCTCTCTCTCTCTCTCAATGATTCGCGTCTCTCCTAGCTGGCTTAGCCGCGAGAGTTAGGGTGTTTCAGGGTGAACCAGCAGCAGGATCGTCGATTTCGCCGATCCAACCAACCAACTAACCAACCAACCAACCCTCCTCTCTCTCTCTATCTACCTCTATCTCTCCCTAGTCTTGTTTAGGGATGCTAGCCTGCCTGTCAACGTATGCTAATCACAGTAATAGGGCGTACGTTGTATTACCATCGTACCTAGCCTGCTTTGCTCTGCTCTACGCTAATATTTCGAAATAACATCGATTTGGTCTATACCCTTCATTTCTCTCTCTCTTTCTCTCTCTCTCTCATACACACTCCGTTTCTCTATTTCTCTTTAAGGGTTACCTTGGAACCACCAGCATTGTCCATTAGATACTGTCATTATTATACCGATCGACTATTTCGATGGTCCACTCTAACAAATAGAGAACGAGAATGGGATTGATAAAACAGATAGAAACTGTTAACCCTTTGACTTAAAACAACGTGTAGGAAACGTTATCCCCTTTTCTTCTTCTTCTTCTTCTTCTGTGCTCAATCAAACGAATGATACTCGTTTTCATAGAATCAATTTGAAACATCTAATAAATAAATTCGATGATCAATATCTATCGATTAATATTTTAATTTGATTGTCCAGTTAATTTAGAGTGATAGTAAAAAAAAATGTTAATGTAATTTAGTCGATGACTTTGCGTGTTACTAATTCGTTGAATTACGATCTAGAAAAAGAGAAAGAGAGGTAGAAAGGGGGTGTGATTTTGAAAGAAAGTTTGAAAGAGAATAAGGGTGGTATTCCCCACCGATTGGACCACTTTAAAGCTTGGTTTTGTCCCCGATCTCTCTTTCAATGTGCTCTGTTATTGGTTCTACTGGAAAAAAGTGGGGTAGGAGGGTGCATTAACAACAACGCGATAGCTTCGTTGAATATAGGTCCCAGGGTGGTTGTAGTTCAACGACACCCTTCTTCCCTCCCGAACCCCCGATACTAGCACCCCTCTTGTCCCTTCATCCAGAGACCAAAGTAACGCGGATATTATAAATTCCGAGTCAAATGTAGCGTATTGTAATTTCGGCTGGATATCACTTAATGCAATCTGTAAGCTTTTTCCCGTGGAAAAATTGCCCTGGCTCTTCCTACAGCGTATTTGGACGCACTCCACGCGACCTTTCTCTCTCTCTCTTTTTCTCTTTCATTTTTTTTTGTCTTTTCCCATCTTCTTCCATGTTTCTCCGTGTTTTACCCTCTTTCTCCCTACCATTCGAAATTGTTTCCGCCCGAATTAAGATAAATGAGAACGATAAGATCGTCGCGGAAGCGCGTAAAAATCTATAATCCGCCATACGACAGATAAAAAATAAAAAATAACAAAGAAGGATAAGAAGAGAAGGAGAGAGAGAGAGATATTCTTATTTTATTTCTCTTTGTTATCTCTCGTATTCAAATGGGATAGGAAGGGGGAAAAAATGAGGAAGAATTTGGATTTTCTAAATAATTAACCAAATAGTTGGATAAAATATGAGATGTGAAGGAAAGAAAATGTAATGGAAAATAAAAGGAAAAAAAATAATAATAATAATAATAAGAAGAAGAAAAAAAGTAAAGTAAGTTGAATAGAGAGAAAATATTCGCGTGCATCGAGGTGAAATTAAAAATCTGTCTTCGCCCACCTCCTTTCACATACACCCATACCCCCTGTTCGAGAAATGGGCTGGAGTCAACGACAAAAGGATAGATGCGTCCCGGACGGTAGGAAGACGGGAATACAGGATTACGTCTTTCCTGCCTCATCTTCATCTGACAAAAAAAATAAATACCCTCGAGCGCGAGCAGAAAAATAAGCCCTTTAAGAGAGCCCTGATGAATTTTAAATCAGGCTCGCATTGAAATCGGGAAAACGTCTCCATTGCCAGAGGACTTTCAAACTCTACCTACCCTGCCACTGGGTAATAGACCTCTACGGACCTCCTCTTCCTACCCCTCCTCCTTAATCACCCTTCTCCTTCCCTTACACACCCTTTCCCCTTCCAGGTTTCCCTTTCCATTCGAATCTCTTCGTTGCTGATGCTGCTACCTACCTACCGTTTTCATACTTTCAGTTTTCATCTTTTAATAATACAGAGGCACTAATACCCTGATCACATATTCTCAAGGATGAAAGGTAAATCTTTTGCTTCGGGCGGGTTATAAGGAGCACATTAATTCCATTAGAAAAGACGTTTCGTCGTCTTCTTACTCAACCTACCACCCTCATCCTCACTCGTCTCTTTCTTTTTCTTTTTTTTCTTTTCTTCATCCAATAGAGAATGAACGAGTATTAATTCCTCTTTCTTCGATAACCGATATCGTTCTTATGATCGGTAATATATCTTTCTCGTAGTATCTTTCATTCAAATTAACCAAAAAATTCTTAACTATTGTCAATTGTCATTGCATGGTAACCACCCTTGACCGACAACTAAGAAATACGAATCTCGTCAACTGTTCCTAAACAGCGTCATATTAATTGCAAAATAATGTGTTAAAATTACAAATAACGTGCATTCAAGACACTCGTTTGTTTCGAGTCGTTAGAGATACAGAATAAAAGAACCAAAGGAAAAAGAAAAGTATGTTTGACAAAGTACGTGTGGTTTACCGTTAGAAACTACAACAACAATAACAACAACAACAACAACAACAATAACGGAAAGTTATATCGCGTTAACGAGGTAGGCACTTTACTCCCCGAGGCGCGAGAAATATTACCAGTTTGCTTTTGATGCATGCCTCGTATGTTTCTAAACGCGTTCGACGTGTCTCTCTCTCTCTCTCTCTCTCTCTCTCTCTCTCTCTCTCTCTCTCTCTCTCTCTCTATGTGAGCTAGAAAGAAAGATATTAGACAAACGGACGGAGAAAAATATACAGACGGATCTATATATATACATGCATACGTGAATACATGCATGCATTCATAGATATGCATTAGGTTTTAAACGACACGAGAATAGAAACAACAACCAACTTTTATTTTAAATCATTTTCACTAATACAATATTCTAACGTAGTAAAGAATTGTATATTAAAATTACACGGGTTAGAAAAAGCATGTATATTAATAATACGAATTGAATATTATAAATTTATGATAGAAGTAATATATCGCGGTATAATAAAATCCTGACGCCTATAAATAAATTCGCTAAAGAATCACTTCCAAACCATTTAACCGGTGGCACATGAAAAACGAGTGGAATTTTCATTTCTTTTTTTTTTTCGACGCGTAGAGAATTTCTGTCGGGTTATGAAACGACGTGACACACGTTCGTAGCTTTTTTTTTTTACTTTTGCTTGCTACTCTTCACCCTTATCGGGATGACAAAAAATGTTACACATATATATCTTTCTCTCGCTCTCGCTCTCGCTCTCGTTTTAGTCTTGTTAGAAGAAAACTCAACGACGTCTATAATACCGTTCGTCGCTTAGGCGCTTTTCGAGGACTTGGAATTTTCATTTTTTTCCTTTTTTATTTTTTCAAAGCGAACACGCGACGGGGATTTTTATGAAAAGGGCCTCCCTAAATCCTCTTGCCTCTTGCTCTCTCACTTTTATTGAAGATACGCGATATAAACGTAGTTACTCTCTCTCTTTCTCTCTCGTACTCCTTCTGTTGCTTTTCTCTGGCAGCCAACGGGGCGCCTCGTAAAAGTCGTTATCGCGAAATCCTCGAAGAAAATTCGAGAGATCCGAACGTCTCGCATTTTCCGCGCCAGATTTCTTTCCGGATGCTCTCTCTTTCAAAAGTCTGCAATAAGTTGAGTAAAAGTAAAAGAGAGACAGAGAGAAAGAGAGAGAGTGATGGTGCTTGGTCGATCGGTATTCGAGTACCGACAATCCGGCGACGCCACCCCATGGGAAATCGCTTTAAACCTTTTACATTCGAAAGCCTTGGAGAAAAAAAAAATAAGTTCAGTCTTCGAAGAGTAAAGAAAGAAAGAGAAAGAGAGAGATTTCGTACTACGCGTTGGTGTCGTATTCGCGAACAAGTGTAGGACACACTTGTATATACGGTCACACACGTACGTGTTTTCTATCTCTCTCTCTCTCTCTCTCTCTCTCTTTCTCTCTTTGACTCTCGTGGCTGTTCTTGCGCAGCACATAAATACATCGCACTGGAAAGAGGGAAATCTGTTTAAAATATGTTCTCTCTCGGCGTTTCGCCATGGTCGTTTGCCACGGGGAATAGCTAAATGCTTTTTGCGAGAGGCCATTTAAATCTTTACCTTTCGCTACCGTAAACTCCTTTTTCCATCTCTCTCTCTCATTCCATCCTACTTTATTTATTTCTTTTCTATCTTTCTCTATCATTTCGTTGACTTCTTTTACTTTTCTCTTTCCGCCACTTTCTTTTCGTTGCTCTTTGCGGTTTTTCGTATGGAAAAAAGAAAAATAGGGGAAGTAGAGAAGAGAGACAGAAAACACGTGATTCGTTCTATGGAAGGAAGTATAAAAAGGATGAGAAAAATACGTAAGAGTGGGATCCTTTCGTTAGATATCTGCTGTTTGTTATCAATTCTCCTCGACATCGCAAAATATCTCTCCAAGTGTCTGCAAATATCCGTGCATACGAGGTAAAAGCAAACCCCGCTTTGAAACTTTGCTACTCGAGTTCTCTTGGCTCTCTCTTTCTCTCTCTTCTATTTTTTTTCTTTCCTTTTTCATATCATCGTACTTATTTCTTTGCGCATCCTTTGGTATCATCTCTCTTCCTCTCTCTCTCTCTCCTTTTTATTTCTTTCTTTCTCTTCTTAGCTTTCACGTTTTATCGAGATTGGCCAGACCGATTCGTTCGGTTGCTATGTTGAAATCCCTCAGGAAATGGAGCTCCGGATCTAGTCGGATGAGGATTCACGAGGAGCAAAGAATTCTTTCCCTCTCTCTTCCTCTCTCTCTCTCTTTTTTATTTTTTATTTTTTTGTCTATTTACGTATGCATACGTAAGAAACGAGAGTGTTGAATCTATGCCATGAAAAATCTTTTTTTTCTCTCTCTAAGTTCTCAACGTGTAAAAACGATTTGCCAAATGAAAAAATAAAAAAAAGAACATAATACAATGTAATAACAATTTTTCATCATTTCCTATCTTATTTTATTATTTTTATTTTTAATCATAACCCCTTTTAAAACTGGACAATGAAAAACTATTATTTTTTGTTTAAACTTTCTTATTGAACACACCTAACCGATCTGTAGCATCTGAACGTAACAAAAAAGAAAGTAAAAAGAGGTATAACAAAAATGGCAATACGAATTGAACGTATTAATATTTCGAAATGAAGATAAGACCTTAGATTGATTCTCTTAGATATGACACAACGCAATAATATCTTTCGAAAGGAGGCTAAGCGCCATCGTTCGTGAATTCGTTTGTGCCGATCGATTAATAGAAGGAAAAAAAAGAAATAAAGAAAATGAAAAAAAGTCGTCCGATCGGTTCGTCGTAGAACTTGTTGTAACAGTTGACCTTAATACCGAAGTCGCGTGGTAAATCGTAGACTCTTCTGACGAAATACACCACGACATTCCAGAAAAACTCTGTATACTCGTCGCGTTTTCCAACCAACCAAGCAACGATCTTTAAATTGAATCCTCTTTTCTATATATTATTACATAGAAGTTCTATGAAAGAATTCAATTATTTTTACGTATACGTGTGACCTACATATACTTATATACACTCGATAACGTAAAACCTTTTTCATAAATTCATATTTTCCTTATATTTCAAGAATTCGAGAAAAATATGATAAAGTTCAGAATAGATAGAAGAAAATTTGGAATTTTTACGTATATATGCACGGTGTAACCTACATATACTTAACTTACACACGATAACGATAAAACCATTGTTCGTAAATTCATATTACGTATTAAAAATTCCAAAATAGAACATGACAAAGTTAAAAGATACGAAGAGAGAGAAGGAATTTTGAGAGAATCAGAACGGACACTTGAAAGTGGCGATCTTTTAGAAATCTTTCCTTTTGATCTCCCTTATTCTCATCCAACTCTCTTCTCCTCCCCTTTTTCTTCTGCTTTCACCTCGAATCGAAGGAGCTTTGTGGTAGTCGCCTTGTCGACGGCTATTGTAAGTAAATCGGTCACTTCACCGCTCATAAATGAAGAAGAGGAAGAGAAAGAAAGAGAGTAATAGATAGAACAAGAGAAAGAGAGAGAGGAAAAGGGCGAAAGGGCCGAGCATTTTGGCTACCACCACCTCCCTCCCCAAGACCGATGTCCGGTCAGCACCCTTGACTCGAACGTTGCCCTCCCCGTGTAGAGAACTTTTATGGCGCATAAATATCAAGAGCTCTCCATGATATCCCTACTGTATTATCAGAGATGCTTACTACCGATCGAGAGGGTGCGAGAGAGAGAGAAAGAGAGTCGGTAGAGGGTGGGAGGATAAGAGGGAGAAGCAAAGAACGGTTATTCGAAGCAATTCTATATCACCCTGGCCGCACCTACCAAAGCGGAATCTACTGGACTTTCAGAACAACCAGTGTCCCTGGACTTCCGCCAATTTCCCTTTCTCTCTCTCATTCTCTGTTTCTTTCTTTTAGCCGGAGGATAGTTTCTTCTCCAGCACATCCAAATTCAATTTACCGTCCGGTTCCATACTTTTCCTCCGGGTCCCTCCTTCGTCTACGATAAGTAAAATTCGTTTTTATCTTTCGTGCTTATTTCTCTTTTACAAGAAAGAAAGGAGGGTTGGGAGGTAATTTTTATTTGAGACTTTTAGGATATTTTTATCTTGTTAATTTATTTATCTTTTTATCTTTATCTTATTGTATGTATCTTATATTATATGTTCATCCTTTGTTTTTCTTTTTCTTTTTATGTTAGTATACAAAGATGTCATGAAGGAAATGGGATAAGATTGTGAAAACGTTACCAAAATTTTACCAACGCTAACAATTGTAAGTATCATTTTAATTCGGCATCTATTTATTCAAGTTACGATTTTATAATAATGCTTTTCGATGCATGTTTTAATTATTGTTAAGGTTCATGGGTTAATAACAGCTATTTTTCACTAATAACAATAATATATATATTTCATATTTCTTAGATTACTCATATAGTGAATACTCATATATATCTTATAATTAATTTCTCTATACATTCTCTATACATTTCCCACCCTTGTCCCGTCTTTTTGAAGTACATCGTTCAACCACCGAGAAGCAACAATTCTCATCACCTACGTACACTTATAGGATACTCGACTATAAGAAATTTACTGACTGAATGAATAGAGGATGATGGGGAGACAGGGGGCTGAGGTTAAATCGCATATTGTCAGGCCATCAGGTTATCTCTGTCATTCTTTTCCTTTCTTGAAACCATCCGTCGGAAGGTTCCTGGTTGCCACGATCAAAATTCGGCTAGCAAGGAAGCAAGCAAGGAAGCAAGCAAGGAAGAAAGAAAGGAAGGAAGGATAAGGCAGAAACAGAGCACGAAGAACCAACCCTCTTCGCGTTCCTCGTCTCGAAACATAGTGGAAAAGGGGGGTGAGGGTGAGGGTAGTGTATGGAGGTGGGGGGAAGAGGTATATCGCCCCTATCTGTATCCTCCGTGTATGCTTCCAATAAAACGGGAACCACTCACAGCTTTTGTGTCGGATACAGTGGCGGCGGCGGTGGCACGAAAGAAAAGGGAGAGAAAACGTGCAAAAAAGAAAGAAAGAGTAAAAGTTAAAGAAAGATAGAGAAAGAGAGAGAAAGAGAGAGAGGGTTGGTCGGGGGTGAGACACGACGCTAGTGGTTGTTATCGGCCATCAGGTTTTATATCCGTGGCCGTTGGGGTTGCTGAGGAGAATGAAACGCAAAGGGACGGTCAAACGATACTGGATACCGCGTGTTTCACAAAGATTCTATGAAGATTGCCCGGGATTTTATTACGGGAGAAATGTCGGTTAATAAAAATGAATACGAAGGAAGCAGGAAAAAGTAAGAGAGAGAGAGACGGAGAAGGTGGAGGGGGATAAAGAGAAGAGGAAAGAAGATGATACTATTCTCTTCCTTCCGATCTTAAATTTTCTTTTACTTTCTTTTTTCCTCTTACGCTTTTTTTCTTTTTCCATCTTCAAAGTAGACGTGTTTGTTTTCTCTCTCTCTCTCTTTTAGCGATACGAAATCGGGTTCTTTCGATTGGTAGGCAATTCTAAAGTACGCTTTCACGTTTCCTGGCGTAAACTTCCTCGTTTAGATTGTACCATTGAATCTGTCGTTTTCTTAGAAGAAAAAAAAAGATAGAAATACGGTAACTTCTGTTCACTCTTCGTGCTGCCACATTTCGCGATCTGGACTCATTCCTCCCTTCCCCATCTTCTTCCCCACACCAAAACTACACGCACAAGCTTCGTTTATCTTTATTTATTTTTTCTTTCTTTTTCTTATTCTTGCCATTTTCTCTGAGTCACCATAAACGATCTTGATCTCTTGTTGTTGAAGATTATTGGTCTACTCTATATTATTTATAGTTATTTATATATATATTATTATTATTTTTATTATTAATTATTTATAATTAAATATGTATGGACAATCTGAACGAATCAAAGTAGTATACTTTTTCTCTAATATTCTAATCTAAGATCAATTGTTTCTTTTTTTTTCTTATTCGAATTCGTTATGCACTCGAGAGCAATTAATTGGAAGGATTGACGATTTGCAGCTGCAGAGTTGTAACACGATCCACACGTAATGTAATTCGTCCGTGTTAATTCATGCGAGTTATCATCGTGATGCGTTACATAATGTACCAGAGTTTGTATCATATATACATATATATGTATATGTATCCTTACTTCAGGGTTTGGTATAATATCGGTTGATCGAATCAATAGGCGACCTGTCTGAAAGTCTCCAGCCGGAAAATCCAATGAAACGCATCTTGATAGGCGCCTCCTGCCTGCCCACCGAGTTAGACACACACGACCATAGATAAAGTCATCCCTTCCAATCGTATTTTCTATCTTTTTCATCACTCCCTCACTCTCTCTTTCTCTTTTTATTTATTTATTTTTTTCCATTTTGTGCTAAAAGGAAATTCGTCTTCAACGACAATGTCGAAACAAAGTATCAGCCAATTTTTCAGTAACGCGAGTTGCACGAAAACGAGTAGGTTAATCCACCGGAATCTCGCTGACGTTGCTTCCGAATGAACGGAGAGAGAAACACACAGATAAAAAGAAAGAAAGAAAGAGAAAGATGGAGAATAGAAATTCATCGAATTCCAGTCGCGATAGCTCACTGTCGATGTTGAACAGCCTCGAGCATTTATCGATGAGAGGAACAAGCAACGGAGAAAGAGAGATAGAACAACAAAAAAGAAAAAAAAAAGGAAAGAAACATACTCTAAGGGAAAAGACAAGTCTTTTTCTTGTTTTCCCTTTATCCCCTGAACCAACCCAGTATCACTTTCTTCTCTTTTACTCTCGTTTGTGCTTTGTAGGGTCAGAGGCGAATCCACTGTCGTGTCATTTGTAACAATAAAGGTGGGAGTCTTGATGTCTCGACTCCTGATTGTCGTTTCTGTGATACGTGGGGAAGGACCAACGACCGGTCTGACGAGAGAAAAAAAAAGAAAATGAACGAAAGAGAAGGGAGATAGAAGAGATGAAGATGAAGATGAAGAACAACAACAACAACAAAAAATCCTTAAGTGGAGTGAAGGGAGGGTGGATAGGTGGAGATTTTCTTCTTCGTTATCGCATTGATAACGAGCTACGACGATTTTTCAAGCTAAGGCTAACTCGGACACCCATACACATACACACACACATATAACAAGTTAGGGTGTTTTATGTTACCTACTAAAATCAATGGAACTCTCGTTGAATGCTCTGAGAAAATACATTTATTATCGATAATGGACACGACAGTGGTGATGATGATGACGATAATAATAATAATAATAATAATAAGAGGTGTAGTAGAAAGTGGAAGTGGTTGGTGGGGGTGGAAAGGGGTTAAGGATCGGGTGTTTCGTCGTTCTTTCAGGAGTGGGACATTCTATGCGATGTGACGTACACTTTGGTGGTATTTATTTCCTTCATAAATCTCTCTCTTTCTCTTCTTACAAGAGAAAGAGAGAGACAGAAAGAAAAGGAAACCATTTTTATTTTTCGTTGCACTCGGCAGAACCAACTACGGGCGAGTATAGCGTTTTGATAAATACTCTGTCTTTTTACGATTCTCATTCCAATAAGAGACCAAAGTGTTCTCGCATGTATATATATATATACATATAGGTTTTTAAAAGGGTCGTGAGTTTGAAATCTTCTCGTTGGTATTCGAACGATCAAAACTGAGAAGGTTGGTAGTGGTCACAATGGAGTAGCCTGACGTATGGACGACATAAGTCAGTTGAATGAAAGAGAAAGAGAACAAAAATGAAACTTTGGCTCTCTATCTCATCTCCCCGCGAATGGGCAAAGAGAGAAACGGTAAAAAGGGAGGAAGAATTTTTTTTTTAAAGTGGTGATGGTTGAAAAAAAATGGAAGAGTGAAAGGATAGGGATGGATCCGTGACCAATTCATTACGTGAACGTTGTTGTAGAAAGAATGAGAATGAAATATGTTAAAAAATGGAAAAAAGAAGAGAAGGTGAATAAAGATAGAGAGAGAGAGAGAAAGTTAAGAGAGAATTCGTCAAGGTGTAACAGAAAGTTTGGAAATATTTTGGTGGGTGTCTACGACTATACTACTTCAACCCGAGTGTCTCAATATTTCTTTAAAGTTTTAAAGCAAGACGTATGGTATTGTCGAGTATCTTCGTCACGGTCCTCTCATTGCTGCATTTTGAATAGAAACTACAAAACTGTTACGGATTCACCTCTCAGTTAAGACCCTTTTGACGTCCTTCCCCCGTTGTCTCTATTATATATATCTTTTTCTTTTTTTTTCTTTCATTTTTCTTTTATTAATTTTAAACTCAATCGCGAAAATCTTTTAAGAATAATCGTTAGATTTATTCCTTCATTTCTATTCATTATTATTCCTTTTCTTCCATTCTTTCCTTTCAACCTTCTGCCCTCACCAATTCCACAGTTAGAACATGCCCACTAGAACCTTCCCACCCGACAAAACTTCAATGAGACCGAGTTATATATCCAAGAACATTTTCGAATATAGTTTTGTTCGATTGGATTATTAATCGTTATTAGAATTTATATTCCGATAATATTAGTTTGTAAAAAAAGCCGACACTGTAGAATCGTAGACACACAACACGCACGCACACGTAGACTTATTTTCTCGATTCTCTCATAGTCTCATGGTTAGAACGTAATTCTTTCAAAGGTGTTCTTTTAGCAACAGAGACTTGTGTCACTCGCGGGAAGAGATCACGAACCCTTTTCTTCGTTCAATCGGAGCCGCACGAATAAACTGAAACCTAACCGCAAATGTTCCTATCGTTTCGCTTTGGAATAGGCGTCATGTCAAAGAAAACTGAGATAAAGGAAAAGCAAAAAAAATAAAGAGGAAAGGTAACAGAGAGAGAACGTTAGTTTCTTTCTTTCTTTCTTTCTTCAGGTAGCTTCGTTCGAGCGTCACGTAACGATTAAAGGACAAATGGTAGGTAGTTACCAGGTAATTGTAATAATTGTAGAGCACGTTTGATACGTACGCAACTATTACTACTACTACTACTACTACTACTACTACTATTACTATTACTATTACTACTACTATTTCTTCTCTTCTTCTTCTACACTTTCCTCTTCAATATACGTATAATACCATCCTGTTCGATTGAAAGGATACAACAAGGAAGATGCACCATGTGTACGATGTTTTGCAATGGTTACTGGTCAGTGGGAAAACCATTGTACGGGAATGAAAACGTGTCTGTAATTTCTACCAAGACTTACACTTACCTTACCCCTCTCTCATTCTCTCTCTCTCTCTCTCTCTCTCTCTTAGTCTTCTGTCTTCTCGACATTATCGACAATTGTAAAAATACAAGGGGGAATAGAATGAGAGGAAGAAAATCGCGGTTTAGATTCCATTGCTGTTGGATCATTAAAAATTCTATAGTAGACTCCCCTATAAAATGGTTAATACCTCACGTAACGTATGATATCGTATTATACGAGAATTTTTTTTTTAATAATATGACGAAGGGGGAAAAACTATAATCATTTTCTCTATTTTTGTTTTTTATACTTTATCTATTGAGACTGTTAAATGGTCTTTGTGAAAAACAGGTTATAGTTAATTGAAACTGAACAACTTCATTATATATAATTATTTAGTATTATTATTTAATATATTTGTATATTTAATATATTTAATATATAATATATAATATATAATATATTTATTATATTTTATACAAAGTAATTGATTTAATGTATGTATTAATTACTGAATAATTTAATTTACTTTCGTAAGAATGACCCGTTGTAGAGTATAAACTCGTGTTATACCGTAATTAACTATAATTATATTTGTCGTTAATGTGAGGGTGTTTTTAATACACCGTTTATTTCCGTTCAATTCTTCTTATATTTCAGTTGGTAAAATTTAGTTGGACAAAATCGTGGAGTGTACCGGTTGATTATTAAAACCAACGTATGAGTTTCAAAGCCGTGAGAAAAAGGAATACGAGAGTATGAAGTATTATTTGTCCAAGGTATACGTCTTGAAAGAACAAATAAAGTAGAAGAAATAGCATGATCGCGTGTACACATATACGTGTATATTCTTCGTTTCTTGTCGTTGACTTTCTCACAAAGTATACGACGTTTTATGAAAGAAAATAATGGGTGGGAGTTTAATTAAGAAGGTGTTTCGTTTCTTTATTATGTTTCTTTTTTTTTCTACCATCCATCGTTAATCGACACCTGTCGTTTTTAGTCATGCTTGGGATAAAACACATATTGAGAATGTTTTACATAGTTTTCTTTTCTCTTTCACCTATTCTTTTAAAAGGTTTATACGAAACAAAATTACTTTCTCACGCTTCATAATATAATATTAATAATAATTGTTATAATCTATTTATTTATTCAGGAATTTGACGCAACTTTGTTGCAATTAACATCTTAAATTATGTTGAATGAACTTGGGATCCTTCAAATTTTATAAGAAATCTGGTTGTTAATTTTTAAATTAGCCTAACTCTATTCTTGGTAAAAAAACGTATATTATTCACTTAATAATTGTCATTATTTTAATAGGAACTGTAAATTTAAATTCTTTACGTACATTTAAGTAGTACTCATTATTATACTGCAAGTATATTTTTAATTGCATTGGGATACAAAATATCTCAATTTAAGTATAAATAGATCTAGGCCACTTTCAAAATAAACGGCTCGTGTATAAAGAAATAGGAAAGAGTACAAATCAAAATCATATCTCGAAAGTATTAGAATTGTACGGCAAAGGCTTAGGGCGTATAATAGCTAGTTAGGAGTCATTGTGATGGTATAAGGTACGTGAACTTTCTTATGCATGACAATAGAGCTTGTCTTAGAACCGTATGATGCATT
>JACGTP010000360.1:0-39148 GCA_023678845.1 Mischocyttarus mexicanus
GTTAAGAGAACCTACGGAAAAGCAAATATATTTTTTAACGGCGGCCGAGTTAACGTTTTAAAGGGGGTGGTTAGGAGGGAGTTGGGAGATGGTTTTGAGGGTAGTTTTAACGCGGCCGTTTAAAGATCAACGCGTCGAGGGAAAATATTGTTAACGGGGTTGCATTGACGAGCACGTTCAAATAACTATAGTTTAATAGAATTCTTAACGTTGTCCTTTCTCTCTCTTTCTTTCTTTCTTTCTTTCTCATTTTTTTCCTTCTATCTCGTTTTAGAAAAAATTCGTTTTAATAACGAAATTTGACGATTTATTCTTCGAACATAGTACGGCGTATCGTATATCAGAGATCGTGATTCCCTGCGAATCAGTGGTTAGACGTTTTGAAAAGTTCCAAAGCGCATCCCCAAATCCAATATATCACGCACGTGTCAGGACTGTCCCGCTACAATAAATTGTCATCAAGCCTACCCGCATCGGTCTGTCAAAACTATAATGGTGTATAGCACCGTTCGTGAGAATATAGAAATATTTCGCTCGTTAACGACCTATCACTTACCCGAGACAGAGATAGAGAAAGAGAGAGATAAACAAATTAATTGTTAAATCTAAATAACATTTAAAAGAAAAATAAGAATATCATCAATAAATGCAACAGTGAAGAAGAAATCAGGCTACAAAAAACGTATTAGAAAAAACCTCGTTTGTTGGAATAAGAAGGGATTACAAAGTAGGGGTAAAAGAGGGTGTGTGGGTGGTAGGAGCAAGAGAGAAGAGTACCCTTCCGGAAAAAGCGTTTCTGGGTCATTACTTGGGCATAATCACTCTCATAAGCCGGAATCGCGAGACTCAGAAAACTATTAGCATATTAATGGCCGGCAGTTCAGTTAACCCTTTCATCAGCGTCGGCCAGATTTGCATCTCTTCTTGGTCTCGTATAAGGGCGAGATATATACGTCCTTCTAGTCTGGTCGGGTTCGCGTCGCGTAGTCTCGCGTAACGTAACGTAACGCAAGCGGGACATAAGCGGGACGTAGTAACGCGGGACGGTGGCAGTGCGTTAAAAGCCTGGCTTCGCTGGCGGTCACCCCAACGCGAAGTCTCGCGAAATTAACATGACAAACTACCCCCAGCAATAAGGGGGGATTCTAAAGATATATCGTCCTGGATATGCGGGTGTACGGTAGAAACAATAGATGCCCTTTTGCGAGTAGGACTACCCTTCACCTCACCCTTAAACTCTTCGAAAAACTCCTACCACTCCTACCACCACCACCACCACCACCGCACCACCGCCACTACTACCACCACCCTTAAAACGAAGCGACTAAAAAGTGATGCAAAATTTACTCTCTTTCCTCGAGACTCTATTATCTTCTCTATTAATTACTTTTTACCGAACCATCCGTCATTTCGAAGTTTAACCCCCCAACCCAACCCGACTCGACCTAACCCGACCCTTCTTCTTTCCTTTCTCTGTTTTATCTTTTCTATCTTCCCCTATTTTTCTTATCAGATAGATTAATTAATTTTTAATATAGAATTTATATATTTGTTTGCTTTGTTTTTTAGTTTTATCTTTGATAAAAACGTTAAGATGATTTTAAAGAGAATTTAAGGGTTGCAAAAGGTCGTTAATTTATCTTCGACACCAACACAAAGATCTACAAGACACTGATGTACTCCTCCTCTTTCTTCTCCTTCTCTTCCTCCTTTTCCTCGTGGTTCTCGCCAACAGCTTCGCGGCTTGGCACGCAATTTAACGAGTTACCAGTCGAGCCACAATAACGAAGTTTGACAAGCGAGGCCAGGAAAGGCGTGCTTGTACGACCACTCGTTTTCTCCCCCCTCTCTCCTCTTCGTTTCTCTCCTTTTCGCTTCTCTTCTCTTCACTTCTCTTTTACACCGATGAGAATCGTAAAGGCGCAAAGTAACGTGTGCGAGTGAGTGAGTGCAAAAGAGAGGTTGATTCACGAAGGTAGCCGAGAAAAATTAGCATGCTAATTCGTCCCTTCGTCGTGGTTGCCTCGTAAACTTCGGTAATTAACGCTTCCTCCTCCCCTCTTCGCGTTTCGATCTTCAGTCGCTTGAAAATTTTGCAAAATATGGTCACACGTATTGCGATAAGATTTATATATATATAATATTCTAGTTCTAAATCTTATATGTCTTTTCGTTATTTAATTTTCTCATATTAATATTAAATTGACCGGAATGTAGTGTTATTATTTTTCTATTCTTCTCCTATGATACCCCTGAGAGATTAATTAACATATTTTACGATGTTATATTTATTACAGTAACAAAATGATAGTTAGAAATTCGTCCAGTCAGAGCTCGTATATATTTTTTCGCTTAGAATTTTTATATTTTACGAGTATACAGCAACACAACCCGACTTTCGAGCTTGTTACAATTTGTCGTTGGCGTTTATCTCTGGCTCCTGCCGGTCCGCCCTTTTTTCTTTTACGACTTTCTTCTTTTTCCTCGAAGTAAGAAAAAGAAGAAGAAAGAAAAGAAGAAGTAGAAGAAGAAGAAGAAGAGAGGGCGTCAGGAAGAACGAAGAGGTCCTTTTGATGGCCGTAGTAGTCGGTGTGGTGCTGGTAATGAGGAGCCTGGGATCCTTTCAAGGATGCTTTCTATAGACCAGGCCCGTCGGGATTTGATAATTACAAGGATTATTTCGGATTTTAAAAAGGCCACCACGGTTGCTGCTGCTCTGCTGCTGATGCTGTTGCTGTTGCTGCTGCACGGCCCTTATCGCCAGACCGCGAGAAAATTCTAAATCTGCTCATTAACCGTGCCGACCTCTGTGATTTCTTCTTCTTCTTCTTCTTTTTCTTTCTTTTTTTCTGCTTTTCCGGTTTGCCGAGCAAAACCGGGCAAGTATATATTTCGCGTATTTTTCTCCGCGAACGAATAAACGTAACTTGAACGCTTCGATATCCTCGCTCATTCGTATTTCTTTTTTTTTTATTATTATGCGTCGTTTCTCGTAATTGGTGCTTGATTAAGAATGACTCGTACCGCGACGAAAAGTTGTCAAATGAAAAAAAAACAAACAAACAATCATAATAATAATAATAATAATAATAAAAATGAAAAAAGAAGAGAAAGTATAAAGAGAAATTAAATAATAAGGCGTTTTACACTGGAACCGAAGTTAAGAGAGTTTTGGTTGATAGGGAAAAAACAAATAAGGGAAAAAAAAATTTATTAGTATAAAATATGAAAGAGAATTTTTTCTCTTAGGGTAAAATAATCGAAGATTTTAATACTATTAGTGATCTGTGTCAGTAACATCGTGTTAATTAAATTTATATGTAAATATATATCTGTATCCTTAAACATTAAAATTAATGCAAGTAATCTCCCTTTTACAATATACACGTAGATTATATACATATATACAGGTAATTATTGTGTACAGACAAATCAGGATATAAAATATGAAATAACAGAATAATGATTTATTCTGAAAACAAGAAATAAGAGAAAAACGGGACAAAGTCGTTATAATAATCTTGGTATCGAAGGAATAAACTTGTCCTACGGTTCCACTCGTTATAATCAGAGTTGGCCGCGAGCCACCAATCGAGTCGAGTACTCGTCTTAACGAAAATAATTGGCCGTCGTTAAGAGCTTAAGTTAGCTCTCGCATTACCACCCAATATTTTTACCCTCCCCCTTTTACTCTCTCTCTCTCTCTTTCTCTTTCTCTTTCGTCAATAAAAATCCGTCTCCGTTTCGTTCACCCTCCACCTCCTTCTCTTCCACCAACTCCCCCTACCAACGTCGAGAGAAACGGTGAAAATATTGTTGATGGGTTATTAAATTAAACGATTTTTCTTATTGTACTCTGGTGCGGTATCCGTTATTTCGAGGGAGGGAGGAAGGCGGTAAGGGGAGGAAAAAAGAAGGTGGGTTGGATAGGGTGGTGAAGGGTGGAAGGTTGAACTCGTCGCATCTCTTCTTCTCTTCCTCCTCCTCCCCTGTTCGTCCCGTGGGGCACTTCTGGTGTACTGTAACGCTCAGGGGTCGTTCCATGGCAACCCCCATACAGTAATTATGCTTTTCTTTTTATGTCCGCGTCATTTCATTGGCCCCGATATAATAAGAGGCATTGTTGCTTCGTCGATGGATACATATAGAGGGACGAGCAAAGGCTTCTTCTTTTTTTCCTTCTTTCATTCTTTCATTCTATTTTATTTTGATTTCATCGCAGAGCAACGCCCCTAATTAGATTCTTTCGGCCATCCGTCGATTTTCCAGAAGGAGCCTCGTAATCGTGGATAACGATTCTTCCAATCGTGATTGCTTCTTCTTCTTCTTCTTCTTTAGAAAGATCTCCTTTCTCGACGATATTGAGAGGATTTAATGCATCTTCTCCATGGCGTTTTTGTTCCCCAATTTAATATTTCAGAAATGCTTTGGAAAACTACGTTCGTACATTCTGATTTGTGATTCTCTTCTTACTTTAACGTATGTTTGTTGTAACCTTTATGTAAACATACATGTATAAATGTATGTACGCAGTATATACCCTACCCCGCCCACCCATAGAGATAAAAGTATAAGCGTTCGTCAGGTTTTGCAATCATATGGAAATAAGGTGCTAAGTAAGAGTTAAAGGGAACGTGTTTACCCAAGTGGCGCCAAGTCTCGACGTTCGTCTTTATTCCATTCTTTTCGGAGTCAACTTGGTTCCTCGTTCTCTTCTTCGTTGACTTTTTCTTTCTTTATTTCTTTTACGTTCGAGTCTGTATTGTAATATAATAGATATGCGAGTGTGGACCAGGTTTCATAAGACTACAAACCATCAAACCTATGATTCATGTAACGGAACATTAAGTATTTGATTTTGAAAGATTTATTTGCTCAACCGTTCTCATAATCTTCCTACCGTGGGGAGTTAGTTTTTGATTGATGTTTTATAAATTTAGAATCGTTGTATAGTTTTATTCGTTTTATATATGATATATTTTAATTATTAATTTAAAAAGAAAAAAGAAACAAATAAACGACGCGAGAATATAATTTGGATGGAATATTGGATTAGTTGGAAAAAATCTGACATTTTTGGTTGGTGGAAAAATAATGTTGAATATTTGGCTACAATTCAATGGGAAAATGTGACATTTATTTTCCACTAAGTTATTTGCAACGCTGTTTAAAAGGATTTTATGAGATTATATTTTTTTTCCCCCTTTTTGAGATTTAATTTTAACATTTCTTCTTTAAATAACACATGTTCTGTTTACCAAAACATAACGAGATCAAAGATATCACTTTTTTTTTACCAAAGGGTTTTTACGGAAATAGGATAGAGGAGGAATGAGTCCGATATTTGGGTTAAAATCTCTCCCGCTTAGATTCTACGTCACTCGGCGTCGTGTCGTCGGACTTCTATATTCTCTCATTCTCTCTCTCTCTTTTTTTCCTTTTTTTATTTTTTCTCTTTTTCGCGGTCTCAAGAGTAGACGCAATAAACCCGCGAACTCTCTCACGCTCGGAAACTCTATTTTCATTTCCCAGTCCCCTGGATATCTTTTTAACGTCCTGGGAGAAAAGACCACACAGTGAAAAAGTCAAACTTTGGCGAGTTACTCCATTTCCTCTCTCTCTCTCTCTCTCACACACACATACACACTCACTCTTTCAATATATTTGATCGTCCATAAAGTTTTTACCGATTTATATACAGGTAGTGCTTCTACAACACGGTTTTCCTATAACACGATAGAACAATTGCTAAAACCTTTGTACAACGCTGTACTTCTACAATGCTTATAATTTTTTGGGATCTAGGTGTTTTATTTTGGTGAAATAAAAAAAATCTAAATGAAGAAGAAGATTCTAAAAATGAAAGTGGTTCAATCGAAAACACAAAATAACGTAATCAAATTGGGAGTTAAGAGAATGATTAGATACAATGATTAAATATACCAAGACATCTTATTGCTATATTAATATTGAACCGTACTAGAACAGTAGTGGAATAGAACGTAATTGTTATTGAAGAACAATGTTACACCAATCAAATTGGAAGTAATGAGAATGATTAGATACAATGATGAGACAACAAATGATTAGACGATTATTAGATTACAAGTTAGAGAGTAGCGGAGAGAGAGAGAGAAAGAGGGAGAGAAAGACAGTGAATAGAAATTTGGTTCTCGTCGTGGATTTCGATTAGGTCTTATTGTTAGTATGTTGTTTGGAGTGCACTTAAGGTGGATTCGATAATAAGGAAGATAATATCGTCTCTGTAGCAAACTCTCTCTCGATAATAGTAATCTGGTAGAAAGAGAAGAGAAGAGTAGTTGAGATTCTCCCTTTTTTGTCAAATTAATCAGAGTTGATAGGTAAAATAATTAAAACAATAAAAATGAAGCAGTGCAAAGAATATTTTAAGAATCTTTAGATATTTAATTTCTAATTATTCTATAAAATGTTTATAATATCTTTACTAATTCTTCCTTCTTTTTTTGTAATTTTTTTTTACAGAAAGAAAAAATGTCTCGGACGAGATCTCACGAGAGATATATAACGTAGATCCATGATAATTCCTACAAAGAAAAAAAACCGCGTTACAATGCGAGAATCGTAGTAAAAGAAGAAAAGGATGAGTGCGTAGAAAGAGAGAAGGAGGAGGAGTGTCTCTTCAATATACTCGAGTCGTCGGTATAAAGGACATCTTCTCGTCGTACTAAATATAAGTGCTACGAGAAAAAAAGGACGACACGGGCTTAAAACATTTTTATTCGAATCCACCACCACCCGCTGCCCATCCTTCCTCATCTGTCCTCCTCTCCGCCTCCTCTTCTCCTCTTCCTCCCTTGAGTGAACGTCGGACGAGAAAAGAAAGAGATAGGTGTATCAAGAAAGGAGAAAAAAATTGGTATGGTGGTGGGTGGAATGGGATGGGATGGGAAAAGGTGTCCCGAAGTTTTTCGGGGTGGTTGTCGGATATAATCACCGCAGTACCCCCTCTCATTCTCCATCCCTGCTCCCATCATTCTTCCTTCTTCGTCATCTTCTTCTTCTTCTACTTCTTCACCATTTTCTTCTCTTTCTTCTTCTTCTTCTTCTTCTTCTTCTTCTAGTTCGTCTTCTTGAACATCCCACTCCCTTTCCATCTCGTATTTCGTCTCACCGCATTGTCCCTTTCAGTCCCTTCGGGATTGCAGGGCCAACACGGCGAGATATCGGATCAATTTTTTAAGCCGAGGGTGCTGAGACTTTACACTCCTTGAAAGACGACATCTACGAGGACGAGGACGAGGACGAGGACGAGGACGAGGACAAGGACGAAGACAACTGTGGCAAAGTTAGGGTGTAACAGCGTGCCTTCGCTAAAGCTCTCGGGGGGTTGATTCGAAAGAATGAAAGAAAGAAAGATAGAATGAAAAAGAAAGAGAGAGTGAGAGGGAAAACAAATGATGATCGAAAGATATAGAATAAGAAAGAGATGGAAGGATATATACCGAGGGTGAAGTCAAGCCGCGAAGAAAATTAAAACGAGGAACCGAAGGATCCTCTTGAAAGGAATCGCGCGAACATTCTACTCGCGCATTTTCCAACACTTTCGTCCGAACGGTAGGAAAAAGGAAACCCCTCCTCTCCCCTCGCCATCAATGTTCGACTCTTTCTCTTTCTACTAAACTACGATTCTTTATTTCTTTCTTTCTTTCTTTCCTTCCTTCCTTCTCAACTTCGTGCTTCCTGAACCTTTTCCCAAGTTAAAATTTCTACGAGATGCAGCAAAAGAGAAAGAGAATGCCATGATTGCTCGCGCCTCTTTTCTTCAGCTTTTTACCGACCCTACTTCTCTCTTTCTCTTTCTCTCTTTTTTCTTTTTTCTTTGCTTTTCATCCTCATCCTCATCCTCATCTTTTTCCGCGTTGGTCCATTGTCGTAACTCTCCTCCAATTTCCATAACGAGAAACTCCGGTACGAGTAGATCCTTCTAGGTTTCTTTTTTCTTTTTTTCTTTCGAATTATTAAATCATTTTTAAGTGCACAATCCGATAGGAGTAAAACCTCGACGACTTTTTTGTTTTTAATTATTAAATAGGTATTCCTTGTAATCGATCGTTTCGATATCGAATCATTCTAACTATACTAAACAAAGCCTTCTATTTCATGCAAAAATAATAGATTTCTCTTAAATACAACTTATACTAAAATATATGATTTTTTAGGTAGAAATAGGTTTATATGAAGGTGTTAGAAAAGTGTTTAGGAACATAAAAAAAAAAGATAGATAATAAAGTAAAATATGAACTAGGAAGGAATAGGAAATAGGATAAAAGGGATAAGAAATGGATGAAATTTTTGGATGATAGTTATCAGAAGTCACACGGTAACGGGTGGTGCTTCGTAAATCGCTTCATTTCCCAGTCGAGGATTATAACGCCCTCGACCGCCAATAATAAAATAAATCACGGGCTCGTAAAGGCATCCGTCATCTCGGCAAACTTCTTTCTTCTCTTCTCTTCTCTTCTCGCATATACTCATACGTACGTTTATACTTGTATGTGTATTGTATTTGTATATGAACTTACTAGACACCAATACAATTGTAGAAGAGTGACGGCGTTGCGGTTGTAATATAGTTTAGTGCTAACGCACGAATGCTTAGGCGGATGCTGTGCAATCGTAGTGGACTAAAGTACGCGGGGGCTATATTTCTTTATTTAATGCTGGTAGTAACGCCACTATGGCAAATCCGTTTTATTCTTACGCTGAGTCAGCTCGCGAAACGTGTTAAGAAAGAAAGAGTATGTGATAAAGGAAGACAGAAGAGATGCTCAAATTTCTTTGTAAAATAAAACTTACATGTAAATTTAATACATGTAAATAAATCGAATAAAAGTGTAGTACACTTAAAAATCGTAACATCAAACGAAACAAAATTCGAGAACAGTCTTTTGAAATTATCCCTAGTTGGAATAATGCAATTATACAACTATCTCAATAAATAAACATTGCTACTTTACTGGCGAGTTACGTTTAACGATCGGTTTGACCCAATTACAAAGAAAGAAAGAAGGAAAATAAATCGCTCGTTGTAAAAAGATCTCAATTCAATAGGACAACCAAGCATCGTTTCCAATCGACCCTTTTTTCTTTTTCCTATCAAAGTTTCGAGCTTACGCGAATTACCGCCATTTTCCTTCTTTTTTGTTTCCTCTTTCATTTCCCTTTAGCCGAGGATCGAAAGAAATTGACGATATAAAACGGTCGTCTATTTTACGATGAGCGTGTGTGTGCAAATTCACGGTGGAACCAATAAAAAGAGGAAATAATAACGGAGAGAGAAAGAAAAGAATGAAGGTGTGGGGTAGGGTGGGAAAGGGAGACAGGAGTAAGGCACCCTTCGACCAAAAAATAAGGCAAAAAAGAGAGAAAGAGTGAGAGAGAGATCTGCTTGGAATTGTTTGCATTTACGGAGCATATTTTTACGATATTTATTTGCCGGCTCGCAAGAACGACGTTTGAGAGAGTTCGACTGTCAGAAGCAGCAACAGCAACAGCAGCTGAGCGAAGCAACCAGAGAAAGAGAGAGAAAATGGTGGGAAGGGGGGATCTTCTCACTTTCTTTCTTGGCAGTTCGATCCTTACGACGAGCCTTACGACGCGGAGAAAATCGTAAAAGGGTGTACCAGAGTCAGCGAGTAGAACGGCGTTTGAGGAAAATAGAAGGAACCTCGTTCGATATAAAATGCAGAGGTACGATAAAACGAAGCCGGTAGCTCTCGAGTTATCGTCGATTAGAGCCACGATGGAATAGCCTCGATTTCGTTTTACTTTGCGAAAGAGAATAAGAGAGAGAGAGAGAGAGAGTGTGTGTAAGGGAAGAAGGTGTGTGTCGTTCTCTCAAAGTCCAAGGAAGTGGAAAATAAATACCTGTGTTGGTATATTCGAAGTAAAACACGCCTACACGCGTACTCTGTTAGTACACTTTCGATACACCCTGCAAAATTTCAGATAAACTCGAATATGTGTGAGAAGAAGAAGAGAGAGAGAAAGAGAGAGAGAATAATCTTTTCTTTTTCTTCTCTTAGTTTTATTTTTATTTTTCTACATTAAACACGATCTACGTGCTTACGTATATATATATTTATATTATACTTTTCACGATCCCGCAAACGAGGTGGAAAGTTAAAAGGCCGAAGGTGTTTCCGTGTGTGCGCGCGTGTGTGTGTGTGGATAAGTGTCGGGTGGTAAAAGAAAAAAAGGTAGGGGACGAATGACGATGAAAATTCAGTACGACGAAAAAGTATCCAACTTTACTCTCGTTTATTTTTTTTTCTTCTTTTTCTATCTTTCGTTTCGTAGTAAGTGATAACACCACCCGAGATAAATATTATATGCGTGCTTCGAGAAATAAAATAAAAAATAAGGAAAAGAAAAAATATGGTGACCGTAAAAGTCGGCCACAAGAAACGGCAACCAACGAACTTATTGCCAGTTTCATTCTATCCGTCAATCTATCCGTCTCTTTCTATTTTTACACTTTCGTCGTTGGTTCGAGTTAGGGTGTTAAAAAGGGTACCCGTGAAAATCGAATGCGAAGAGGAAATTAGCTGGCTAAAGGTACCTCTTTCTGTTATGGGTTAGAGGGCTGCGGAGGAGAGGATAACTGACTGTAAAGATAAAAAAAAAAACGACACCGGGTAAAAAACGATCCAAGAATTCTCATGAAAATGTTTCCATATAAAATTCCGACCATTTTCTCTTAGGTTCTTTTAAAACTTTATTCGAAACATAAGCTTCGTTCTCCCCACTCTTCCCCCACGTTAGTTCCCTTTTTCTTTTTTTTTTCTTTCTCAAGGATAGTAGAGTTTTACGGAAGAAAAAAAACCTCTCATGGCCTTGGGGGTTTAAGACGAGAAGAGAGGAAGGATATCTTAAACTTCTCTTTATTATCGGAAAGTAAAAGCTATGGGAGATGAAAACAGAAAGAAAGAGAGAGAAAGGAAAAGTCGATCGTTTTTTCGTCTCGTTTACAACCGCGAATGCAAATGGAAAGCCGTATCTGGCATGGTTCATCGGTTCGTTTGACTTCCTCCTTTCAAGGATACCAACCACCCCCATCGTTTACTTAACCACCATGGCAGAAATAATAAAATGCAGATTTTCATTTGGGTCAATGGACGTTAAACAAATTTCTCCACCTCTCTTCTCTTGTTCTTTTTTTCTTCCCACTTTTAATCAAGTTTCATGATAAAATGTTTCTTCATAGTAATCGTTTATTCGAATAATTTTTATCGTTGTCTATTTTTTATTGAATTAAGGATAGTATAATATATAATTTGTAAATAATAATTCTCATAAACAATTTCATTTGATATTTATTGATTTCATATATTCAGTCAAGAATATTTTAAAAAAATAATAGAGTAAAAAATAGAAAGAAAGATAGTGAGGGAGAGAGATGAAATACGGAAGTCGTGTAATCTTTCTCAGTTACACGGAGAAAAATATTTACGAGTGCTTTTCCGAATGCTGCAGCATCGTCACGGGTGCGAATCGTTCGTTCGTACGTACGTTTTCGTCGCGAGAGAAACTGCACGCGAGAAAAAGAAAGAAATAAAGGAATGAAAGAATGAAAGGAAGGAAGAATGAAAGAAAGAAAGAAAGGAAGAAAGAGATAGCGAGTAAGCGAGGAGAGAAAAACGCGTCGCCCGGCCTCCGGGCATTAGCAGTGATATTTTATTCATGAAGCCACCTTATATACACGCGGGTGCCTAACCCAAACCCAAGAGAGTGCAATGCGAGAGCTACTAAATAAAACATCCATACGCGCCTCGCCCATAAATTTCTACACGGCTGATAGATTTACAAGCCGCCCTTGCCGAACTGATATTTAAATTAGTCCAACTACGTCGAGAGTAGGAAAGAAGGAAAATAGAGAGAGAAGGGGTGGTGAGAGGGGGTTAGCTCGCCGCGGGTGGCGTATACGCCACCGAAATCTACCCACCCATCCTTCCCGTTTTCAGTTTACTCGGAAAAACGCACTCGGAGAAAATACGCTCCTTGCGAGTTTTCGTCCTGTTTATTCGACGTATAGAAATTTATATATACAGGGTGGTCCTCGAAACGTGTGCACCGATATAACTTTCAAAATATGCGTTAACCAGAATACTAAATTTCTTTAAGCTAAAATATGGTCAAATAGGAAATTCTGAGTTAAAAATTATTGACTTTTGTTAGACCATTAGATGTGTTTCTTGTTTTAAGAATCTTTCAAAGATCTTTTACCTTATATAAATGAACAGAAGAAAAATCTGGACTCCTTGAATCGTCCTTCCCTAGAATAGGGTTGAAAAGAAAAATGAGATGAAGTAGTAGAAGAAGAAGAGGTTCGCGAGCAAGGTATTGACCTACTAAAGTTACCCTCGGTTCCTCAGGAACGTATCATCCCTTCGTTCATTATTTACACCCTCATAGCATGAAACTCGTACGCGAAGCAATAGCAACAGCAACAGCAGCAGCAGGAAGAAGAAGAAGAGGAAGAGCGGGAGCAACAGAAAGACCCTTAGAAAAGAAACCGGCAAAAGCAGAGGGGTGTACTGCAGCACTTAATTCTTCTTGTCTTTTCAACCCCGTTCTCTTTGGCATGTAGGCCAGTGGCCTACTGAGGCCTACTGACGACATCGCAACCGAGTTGCTGTGTTCTGAAGATGTTCATCGAGTCGAGGGTCGCGAAATACCACCAGCTGAAACTACCACCACGACGATTTTGATGAATTATGAAACATCGGGTATGAACGAAGAGAAGTAAAGGGCAAAGCCCTTATTACTCTCGACCTCCTTTCTTCATGTATTTATAATCCTTGTTTAATTTCTACTCAAATCTTTATTACCTGAACAACAAAATCAGCAATAATATCTTGTCTATCGAAATACGAAATATCGTGAATAAATGAAAAGTGTAATTGAACAGTTGAATGATTCAGGGTTCGATCAATTTTCTTGTTCACTATGGTACCTGAAATTTGCAAAAGTTTTATAGGACAAGGTGTTAATCGTTAAATACAAAATCCCTGCAAGGAATAAACCAAAAATACCATATGATATAATACATACACATAATCGATCCTTCCCGGGCAAGGATCCAAAAAACAAAAAATAAGAATAATAGTTAAGAATAGTTTTCGGATGATTTCCTTCGATCGGACGTTAACTATGTCGTTCGTTTTACGACTCCCGTAGTGCATTGTAAAGGAACAAAGATCTAGGAGAGATGAGGTAACTCAGAGGTGGGTGGAGACGAGGAAAGGGAAAATAGTGAAAGCGAGAGAAAAAGAAATAGAAAGAAATAGAGAGAGAGAGAGATAGAGAATGGTTTTACGCGTGGAATATGCTAAACCAAGATCCGCGGAAACTCAGACCACGTTTCCTCTCATGCAAATGGCTGGAAGGTCTAATGACGATCCCATGCCGTGGGCGCAAATCGGTGGGACCAATTTTTCCTTCATTCTTATTCCTACACACATACACACAAACACACAGATAAACACATGCTTACCAGCTTTCTCTTTTTCACTCTTTTTATCGCAAGACCATTGCACCCTCCTTTCCGTACCACCCTTTTCATCCACCATCTTGTTTTTTCTTTTTTTTCCTTCTTTTTTTCTCTTTCTCTTTCTCTCTCTGTCGGCAATGGTACATATCGGTGCGAGCATTCGAATGCAAAACGAGTCGTATCACTTTGCAAAAGAGGAAGACCGTGATAAAAAGAATGGAGAGTGAAATTTGTTCCAAGCCCTTTCATCCGAGATAGAACGTATTTTGCTCGTCGTGAAGTCAAGTGCGAGAAAGGGATTTTTTTCTTTCTTTTTTTTTACAACGATATAGGACTAGGAAGTGAATTCCTAGGACGCACACACATACTCGCGAAGGAACAGTGTCAACGATACGTCGATATTTCTCGTATCGGTAAACTATCCTTTATTTTCTGTTTTTTCTTTTTTCGTTCCTTCCACGGAAGATCATGGACCAGTGTTGTTTAAAGGAATTTTCGGCTCACCTGTGAAATTAAGTACGGGTCCAGTGTCAGGGAACAAAAGTATCGTGTAACTTTTTTGTACCAGGAAGAAAGAGATCATCGTCTATGGGAATGTTAGAAAAAGGGAGGCATGGGGAAGAGGGTAAGAGTGTTTCGATGAAAGATCAAACTAAAGTGGTAGGCGGGGAGAGTGGGGTGGTAAAATTTCGTGATACTACTCGGTTATAGATCGTTACTTTATCTCTATGGTTTCGGAATGCGTGACTAAAAGAAACATAAAAAGAAAATTAACGTGCCAGGAGGGAGGAGGGAGGAGTAGAGGAAGGGGGTTGAAATAGGTTGAAGAACTTAACGACGAGAAACACTAACCTTTTTTCTTCTTCTTTCGTTTTTTTTGTTCCTTCGTGATCAAATAAATGTCTTGATTCATTCCAATATTAGTACGTTCATTTATTTAGGCCGAAATTGAGGGAAAATTGGGTCAAATGGGGTGGAACGGTGACTAGTCGTTCGTGTTCGAGTCGAATCGCGATCGAGTTGACTACGACAAATAACAGAAGAGAGCGAGGATTGGGGGAACGAACGGGGAAGAGGAAAGAAAGAAAGAAAAAAAAAGAAAAAGGTTGTTAGTGTTTTCGTTAGAAATGTCGAGAGGACGAGAACAGATTTAAGGGTGGTCTATATTATGGGGGTGGAAAAGAGGAAGGTTTTGGTAGTGGTGGAAGTAGCGATGAATCTAGGAGGAGGAAGAGGAGGATGAAGGGGAGGAGCCTAACGATAAGGACGTAATCTTACACCTTTTTCTCTTATGTTAGGAGGCTTAACTGTCTCGCGAGAGAGGTCACGTTCCTTTTTTTCTTTTTTTTTTTCGTTTGTTTGTCCTTTTTATTACGTGTAACGAAGAACCAAGTATGGTTGCTTGGGAAACCTGACACATCTCGAAACACAGGCGTCCGCGCGTGCTACGAAGGAAGAATAAGAAGAAAAAGAAGATGAAGAAGAAGAAGGAAGAGGAAAGAGGAAGGAGGTAGAGAAGGAGAAGAAGGAGGAGGATGGAAGCAAAAAAGGAAAAAAAAGAAGACCGAAAGAAATGGATCCTCTTTGATGAGAGAGTAGATACAAGTTCGGGAGATCTTGTAGGGCTCTCGTGCTTCGTCTTCCACCTTTTTTTCTCCTCCTCTTTCTCTTCCTCCTTGTTGTGTTGAGAAGGGACCAAGAGCGTCCTTCGATGTTGGGGGATAGGAGGAGGTTTGGAGGAAACCTCTCGAATAATCTCACGTCGGCAAAAACGATAGCTCGCGCCGTTCCGTCTCGCTTTGACTGCAAATACGATCGACGTTGTTGAGAAACGACCACCTTCCTCCTCCCACTCGCCGCCCTTTCACTTTTTCTTCCCTTTTTTTTTCTTCATAACTTTGTATGCAAGCTTTTCGACAACGACAATCTTAGTATTGGAAAACTTTGACAGGTACAATATTTCCGGTTTGAGTAGAATACTTTTTTCCTTAATTCCGTTTAATCTTTCGCACTTTTTGAATGTATGTTTCATCAGCCATATTTTTTAATTAATCAAAATTAATAATAAATCAATAATAATAATATTTATTATTTATCTATAATAAATATATCAATTTAAGTATAAATGAACTTAGGTCGCTTTCAAAATAAACGACTCATATGCATACATATATGCATATAACCGGAACGTTAGCATTTACGTGCTTTATTAATTCAGGAAGCTTTGAAACGTAAACTTGAAACTAAATCCAAACTAACCGTAGAGTCTATATGCAACTATCCTTTTTATCTTTATCTTTTATACACACACACACACACACACACTCACTCTCTCCTGTTCCATCCTCTAACTGTTATGTTCAATGCTTCGTGATTCGTGGCATTTCGTTCGCGTGTTGGTGGTATCTCGTTTATCGTTCGATACCAACGTACGTGTATTCGTATTATTGTTCTTTAACATGTACATACATATATTTGCATGCGATAGTAGAAATATAATTGTATTTAAAAAAAAAATGAAGTAAAAGTATCTCTTCGGTTTAGTGAACGCTCGTTTAAATTTTACACTAACCCAACCAACTAAAAAAATGTGTATACTTATGTTTCAAGAGTTGGTTCATGGGAAAAAGTTTTTCGAAGACAACGAAGTATACTACTTCGTCGAAGTAAACGATAGTAGACTGCATTGGGCTTCCACGTGTGTATTAGAAGAAGTTGTACATGGGATTCATCGAAGAGGAAGAGAACAAGTAGGGAGAGTCGTATTACAAAACTATTCTCATAGTACTACCAATACACTCATCCACCCACACGCAACAAACACACACAGAAACACACACATGTAATACATATACAGAAATTTATAAACTCACACGTAGAACGAGTTCGTACGTGGATCGGTAGGTTCATACGTGGATGATATTACCGTCAATGTTGGATGTGTCACGGAATCGTAAACCGGTAGATATTAAACTTTTACAATCCCAGCTCGTTGGTTGGCTGGTTGGTCGGACAAGAGGTTATGATGATTAGATGTAACTCGATAATACGCGGATAGTGGTTGTAGTGGTGTTAGTGATGGTTGTGGTGGTAGTGGTGATGGTGGGCAAAGTGACGCCATTGGTTGTTTCCATCGTTTCTGCTTTTCCCATTGCTGCTGTTGCTTTTGGCGTGTTGTTGGCAAAAGCAGTCGATAGAAAGAGAGAGAGAGAGAGATCGGGTGGGATGCTGGGATCGTTAAAAGCGCCGTTAAATCGACGAAACCTAAAAATCGTAAAACTTCACCCTCTGCCACCCCGTTTATCCTGATATCGTACCATCCTAAATTCGTCGATACGTTTGCTCTATTTTCATTACTTTCTAAAAAAAATAAACTACCAACACAATGACGAAAAAATCATTTATCAGAGATAGAGAATAACAACGGTATTTCTCATTTCCGCCATTTTCGTTTTAATTAAATAAATAATTTCATGTATGTGTTTACACGTTTAATGGATATCAATTGTTTAATCAACGATTTAACATTATAGTTATTTAGCTATATATATAATTTATAAATTGATTATAATTTATATATTTATATATAAGGTAGTACACATAACTGGACGAAATTCTTCAAATAAAATCAAACTTTGTTAATCAACAAATATTTTTCTTTATAATTTGTCTTTAGTTAATATTTAAATCTATATATATAAAATTCTAAGAAATATTAAGATATTAACATGAAACCGATTGTCGAAACATACGCCGTCGATTCGATATCCAAACTTCTCTTTCCCTCTCTCTCTCTCTCTCTCACTCTCGTATTTTTATGTCCGACATAAACGTAACGGCAAGTCATAACGTCCGTCACGAGCAAATGGCATTGCATACGCGAGTTCCCGTACGTGGCACCCTTCGCATAATAATTCTCCGTATTGTCAAAACCGAAATACGTTTCGACCACGCATTCGGTGTTATTAACGTTTATACCTTAGTGTAAGATAACGTTTCTAGTATTTTAAGAGAAAGAGAGAGAGAGAGAGACAGTTGGTAGGAAAGCTTGTAACGATTCTATCGATGAATTTTACGAAACAAGGAGTACTCATGCTATTACATTTATTGAACGTAATTCGTGATTGGCATTGGTAGTTTCATTGGATCCGTAGCCTTAGTGCTAATAAATTCGACGTATCAAGGTTGTTCGTTGAAGTTTATCAGGAAACAGCATCCAGTACCTAACATGACTACCACCACCATTACCCAGCAGTAGCAGCAGCATCCTTACAACCCCTCGTCATGGAAAGCTGTACTGTGCACAGAAGAGAACATAAAGCGGTTTTGCTTGGTCGATTTTATGAATATGCTTTCTCGAAATAGCGGTCGAAGTATCGACGCCAAGTCACCACCAACCCTCTTTGTCGGAAGAAAAAAAGAAGTCACGAGGTTTGCTGTTAAAAGAAAAGTACTAGGATAAAAGAGTGGCAGTGAAAGCCGAGTAAACTATATGGTTGAACGATAATTCATCGAGTTTCGATGAGAAACAAGGGAAACCTTTTTCCCGATATTCGATGATTCTTCGATGTCGTCAGAAACGCAAAGTCACTCTTCCTTCCTCTTCCTTCTACCTTGATCCCTCTCTCTCTCTCTTTTTCTTTCTTTCTTTCGTTCTGGGTTCGTAAATCGAATCGTTTCTTAAACATATTCTTCAATAATCTTACAACCTTCTCTTATATTATTCCTTTATCCAAATCCTGTGGGTTTATCGGTGATTTAATGCAAATATAGAAAGAGCGTAAAAGAAGAAATTGACTTCACTATAGTAAAGGCCCATGGAATTCATTTAGTCGGTCTACGAGAAGAAGAAAAAGAAGAAAAAGATAATCGAGTTTACCGAGACGGCTCTTTCGTCTTTACGAAGAAGGTTTACTTCCTATCCTTTTTCGGCAAAGTCTTCCTTCTCTCCCTTTCGTCAACCGTAACCAAGATGGAAATCCTGAGGCAGGCCAAGTTGAAAGAGAAAGTAAGAGAGGATGCCGAAAATATCTATCTATCGGTATACTTCAAAGGACTATAAGAAAACTGAAAGCTGAAGTTTTCGTTGTATTTCGACTTAACCAAACGTTTTCACCGGTAGTTTATTTTCTCGATATAATCGTTTTGTCCTTCTTCCAATAAGAATATTTTCTCCGGAGAAAATCTTTTTCTCCTTTCTTCTTTCCCTTTATTTCCTATTTTTTTTTCTTCCTTTCTTCCTTTTTTCTTTTTTTCTTCCGTAGCTCGTGATAGCCTGACAAACTCGTGTTTTATCGCATTATTTATTGCCGCACGAGTTTCGTGGATGAGGGTTGGTTCGTTGAGTCCGGTTAGAGTAAAAGAGAGAGAAGATATTTGGTGCTACTACATACGGATTCAGCAACGATCCTCTCATCCTCCTCCCCCCTCCCCAAACGCCAGCAAAACCCCCCCGTTTGCCTGGCGTTACACTTTACCCACCGAGAATCGCACAAATACCTAGGAACGAGAATAACCCCGTTATTGATGGATTCCTCCCTTATGAAATATCTCGGAGCTCTGTACGAATTTATTGCGAACAGTTCGACCTGCTTTATCTCGTATTGTTCATGATAAAGCCGCAGTGATATCCAGGAGATGTTCCGGACCTCTAAAAAGCCCCCGATGAGCCGTTATACGACCTCTTTTTCTATGTCTCTTTCTCTATTTCTCTCTTTTTCTCTCTTTTTGTATTTTTTCTATTTTTATTAACGATACGTGTTTTTATATATCGTCTATGATTCGGTCAAATGTCACTATCTAACATTTATGATAATCTAACAATAAGTTATTGAACGGCAGATACATTTTTTTATAATAGAAAAAAATTAGATTTAGGAAAAAGTATGTTGTTTATATATAAGATTCATACACGTAAACTAACACCTTCGATTCTTCTTTCTAAACTCCCTCTTAAAAATCATCCCTAAAACTAATCCTTCTAAACTTATCCCCTTTATACTGACCGACTGTCTTTATATACCGTTTCATCCAACAAAGGAGCATCGGTTTCCCTCCAACGGTACGCATACCGCCTATGTTCTTTATACTTTTATCTTAAGATATCGATATCCTAAATAAACATCTGCACATATTCACACTAGTGTGGAAGCTAGACGCTTACGAACCTGCATCTCCTTATAAGAAAGGAACAATATAGAGTGGTCATATCTAAAACGTTTACAATATCATATATATATATTTATATTTTATTTGTAGCTGAAATTCTCAAGCTGTCGAATTCGTTGATCGCAACGTAACCAGTTCTTCTCTCTTTTTCTCTCTCAGTCGACTACGAAAAAAGAAAAAAAAAATAGTCTCATCCAGTAGTTTTTTTTCCGTCGACCGCACTGGAACTATTATCCCTATAATTTTTTAACTACCGGGTACTAGCTCGCGTTCACTCTCCCGTTCGTTACTTTACGATTGGAACTTTTATTACGTTCGCCTGTCGCGCTTTTCGTCGTAGCACTTTTCAGCAAATACGTTTTATGACCGAACGTTTTCGAACGAGACTGGGATAGAGGAAAACGAGTAGCAAGAGTTTAGGATCGACCGTTTGTCCTGTCGCTCGCAGATGCGCATCATTATGGTTTCGTTATTATATTTTTTTTTATATCTATTTTCATTTTTTGTTTCCTTTTTTCAATTTTTTTTAGATACGCGTCCGAGAGAGAGAAAGAGATCAATGAAAATCTCGGAAAGCAAACTAAGCGAGTTAATTATTTTTCTTCTTCCTGAGGGAGAAAATTCTGTACGTTGAAGAAATTGAACGAATACGAAACGAAAAAGAGAGAGAGAAAGAGAGACAGTAGATATTTATCAAAGGAAACACGTTGATAATCGCATTGGTTCCGGCACGCTTTTTTTCCGCCGCTTTGCCGATCGTTAAAAGAATTTGCACGCTCTCGTCAGCCGCTCGTTCGTCCGTAAAAAAGAAAACGAAGCTTAGAAGGATAGAAAGAGAGAAAGGGAGGGAAGAAGAAGGGAAGGAGGAGGAGAGTAAAAAAGGAGGAGGAACGAGAACCGCCCTTGTTCTCTTCGTTCGTTTGGTTTTTTCTTCCCTTTTTTCTGTTTTTCTTTTTTCATCGCGAAAAAAGTATCCTTTCCGTGAGTTGGTTGTCTCTTGGAATTCTTTTTTTCTTTCCACCTCCCTCCCTCTTTTACCATATATTCCAGTTTGATATTCTTTCTCTCATTTTCCCTTTTTTTTTTCTCTCTCTCTGTACATATATATACATACATGTACTTATATATGAAACTCCTTTTGAACGATCGAAGAATTTGGGGCAGGTTGCGGTTCAACGATGCACGCGATGCGGTTGAAACAGTGGAAAACCTTTTATTTTATCCATTGATCTACCCCATCCTTTACAAAAGACCTTGTTTCTTCGATCTACACACGTCGGAAGAAACCAAAAAAAAAATATCGTATATAGGTAATCTTCTTTTCTCGGTACTGTCGTCGATTACGTCTCTTACGTGTTTTTTATTTACGAAGAAAATAAAAAATGAAAGAGATAGAGAGAGAAAATAATGGATCTCTAACCACGTTTCGTTGCAACAATTACCCCTTGTGTATCATCGTGCAAGAAAGACAAATAAGTGGCTTATTGTACTCGTGTCCAAAGATAGATATGCACTCTCTTATATGCGTGAAAAGTTAAATACAGAAGATTAAATAAATAATATTTGCAAAATATTATAAAAGCTTTTATTAAAGGATCGAATGAATTTCTAGTTAAATTATATGTCTAGGGACACTTGTATTTTTTATTCAATATTAGGAAGCAAATCGTTCTACGGTTAACCGCTTGTATTAGATTACCGGACGATACTCGTTTGCCTAAGAGGGGAGTGTTGGGAGTTTAGAGGGAGAATCTAAATACTTCGGCACGGTCTTGTCTTAACAACTATAGTAATAGATCCACAGGGGATTCATATACCATACGGTTTTTGGATTCGAACCAAAACAGCAACAACGTCACCTTTACCAAGAGCAATAGTCGAACCAATTCGGCAACATCACCAGCAGGACCGGGTCCTCGTTCAATTACTCAGTCATTAACTCGCGATTGTCTCTTTCGACGACCGAAGTAACCTCGTTATGCCGAACTTGAATAATCCCAGGCTTGGTAATATTCTATGCGTAGATCTCAACACAGATAGGCTTTTAGCGTATTAGCAGGCACAATGTGACAATGGAACGTAGGCTACGTGCGCTACGGGAATAGCAAATGCCGCCACTCTATCCGTTTCCCATACAATTGCCAGCCAACTCCTCCTCCTCCTCCTTTACCTCCACCTCCACGCTAGTTCCTCTTCCACCTCTAACCTAAGTCTGTCTCTCTTGTTCTTCCTCAACCTCATACACATACTCTTGTTAAATCGCAAATAGTCAGGCTGAACACGTATTTCATAAACGACCATGACAATGTGACGAGAACCCTCAGCCCCCTGTCCCGTCTCTTCACCCTTTCGTCTCATCCTCCTTCTTCCATATATGCATATATACTCGTGAGAAAATCTGTGCTGACCATTCTTTTCCATTAGTACGTTTGATGTTCTTGAGCTTCCGACAATGTCCTAATCTTTTAATTCTCCTTGGAATAAAGGATCATAGAAAAGAGAAACATCGTTTTCGAACTATTTGAAACCGGTATTATACCAATCAGTCAGATTATCCCGAATACAGGAAACATGGGCAGGAGAGGTGGATGTATCGAGGCTTAGGTATGGGAACACCACACTCGATGGATATGGGTCGATCGTGCGTGCGGAGCTGTGCATACACAACAGTAACAAGGGAGATAGAGAGAGATAGAGAGAGATAGAGAGAGAGAGATGGTTTGCCAGGAGTAGTGTCGTCTCGGTGGATACGTACGTAGGTTGGTCAGAACGTCGGTACATGCGTCGTAAAGTGACGATCGGATCAGGATACAGGAAATTGGCCGGATACGGGAGCAATGGTCCATGCTGATACTACCATCGGTAGTAGTCCTGTTTGGTAACCGCGGATATCAGCCAAAGTACTCGACCGAACTTGGGTAAACCCCCGTTTAAAGGGGGAAGGGAGAAGTAAACCTCCGATAACTCTATCAACGATACTTTGCTCTTCGTTCTAGTACCAACCGATCTATTGTTATACGAAAAAAGAGAGATAGATATATTGAGAGAGTGAGAGAGAGAGAGATGGGAAAGTGGTAGATTTTTTTAGGGGCGTAGGGAGGTTTCGTACCACGGTTTTATTATTTTTTGCGTCAGCAACTAGTACTCGTGGTGAAATTTGTTAACGATCGATCGGGTATGGGAAACAACGGTTAGATAAAGAGACAGACAGATAGACAGACAGACATAGAGTGAAAGAGTAAAAGAGAGAGAGAGAGAGGAAACGAGACGATTTGAGTTCTTCACCGAACTTCAATGTCGCGCCATTAACCGTAGAGATAAGCCAGTGGTTGGTGGTCCGGCCAATATTGAATGGTCTGTATAGGTAGTTTGCCCCGAAGGGAGTCCGTAGGTTGGTACCAATGCAAAAGTGAGTGTGTATATGTGTGTATGAGAGAGAGAGAGGCTGACTGACTGACTGAGAAGGGTGGTCGTGCATTAGTGGGACCATTGTGCCTGCCACCCCTCAAATCCATATTACTAGCGTAGTAGTCAGTCAGTGTCTGTTCCTCTCTCCGTCCGTCCGTTCATCCGTCCATCCGTCCATCGTGTCCGCCCGTCCGTCCGTCCGTTTGAATATACACGTATATTCGTGGCTTGGAAGCGTGTATCGGCAAACCAGGGTGGTTGCCTACGCGTTCTATATGCAAACCGGTACGTAATGAGTCCGTCAACCCCTGCTCTGACGTCGTTTGCCGCTATCCTTGCACTTAGCCGACGCCCGTACCCAACACCATTTTCACAAACCAAATCTACTATCCCTCTTCTACCCTCCTTCTATCTATCTATCTATCTCTATCTCTTTCTCTTTCTCTTTCTCTGTTGCAAATGCAAATACGACAATGAAGAGGGAGGACAGGACGATCTCGCGCAAATGCAAATTAGACGCGAGTACAGGAACGATTACCGCGGTTCTCCTCTCGCCTACGTGCTAAATCCGAAAGCTTCATCGTACACACCTCTTTCTCTTCTACTTATTCCTCCTTCTCTCATTCTATTTCTCTTTCTAACTCTGCTTCATTTCTTCTTTAGCACACGAGAGAAGCAACCTCAACGACTCGATTACTGGTCTGCCTGCCTGCCTGCTTGCTTGCCTGCCCACTAACATCCTATTGCGTGTTAGGATTATCTTCCACTTCCTTATTTCGATTTTTTCTCTTTTTCTCTCTCTCTTATTTTGTTTATTTTTTTCTTCAGCTCACTAATCCATTTTTCCCCATTTCGTTTTCGTTTTCTCTGAACCACGTGCACACGTTTAACGCTTCATTTATTTTATTAGAAGATAAGAATTTTTCACACAATTTATTTAACGTATATATTTATATGAATTCACACACTAATACCAAAGTTTTTAAAAAATAATTAAATTAAAGTGATATCGTATCATTTTTGTTGAACCTACGATCTCTATTACCAAAAAGACATTTTCAATGTTCGTTCACATTCGTTAATTTTCTCAAAGTTATATTATACGGATCAGTGTATTGTTTATGGGTTTGGTTATTAGTCTGGTGTCATATGATAGGTTCTAAGGATTGCTCGTTTCTGTTCTGCTCAGTTACAACAATGGCTCGTCAACGTGCGAAACGAGATGACACGGCCGGTCGCGTGTGATAATTATTCTCGGGCACATTACGAGTATGCCTGTGAATATTCTCTATCTCCTTCTCTCTCTCTCTCATACACACTCTCATTATGAACGACGAGACGTTTACTTATACGTATGTATGCATGTATATGTACATTATGGTTTGCTAGCTTTAGTTAGTCGTGGTGGTAGTGGTAGTGGTTGGTTGGCATCAGTCGACGTCGCTGGCATAATGTTTAGCATAGCTCGTTGCAATATGTTACACGACGCAAAGCGTCGAGTGAACATCAGCTCGACACCCTTTCCCCACACACACACCTCTCTCCCCTTCCTCTTCCTCCACCCACCCACAGAATCGAGTTATCTCTTCGGTATTGGCTATCCGTGCCGATGCAACACGATTCGCACGTTCGTAGCTCGATCTCGTTTCGTATGCATCGATATACACCATACCGTACCGTACCGTATCGTACCATACCCGTACGGGTCGTTCCCGTCGTTTGTGTGCGGCAGGATGTCGTTGCGTGTTTCTCGTTCGATTTCCGGTTAACCGAAACGCCTTCCTACGAATTTTCAATTCTCTTCTTCTTTCTTTTCTTTTTTTATTATTTTTATCTTTCATCTTAACATATTATATATATATATCTAAATACTCCTACGTTCCTTTCTTCGTTCGTTAATCCTTTCTTTACCTTAGTTCGATTTTTTATTTTGTTCGAAATCACTAATAATTAGATTAATGTTGAGTCTTAACGTTAACATTTTTTAGTAACACGTGATGGATTTTATTTGCTATTTCAAAAAATTAATTAGGTTCTTTTATTATTTTTTTATATGTGTAATTATTTAATTGTACAATTATGATCGAAAGAAAGTTCTTAATTAGAATAATCTCATATTAAAATGATATACAAATGATGAATTTTCAATATACCAATGATACACGATTAGAATGTTATTTGCAAAATAGAACTTAATATCAAAGAGAGAAGGAGAGAGAGAGAGGACAAACGTTTGTTCTAGAATTCGGTTAAACGTAATGGTCCATAGGAAAAAACAAATAGTTAGCCCCCAGTGTTGTGCGTACCGTGGACGAAAAGGGGGGATAAAAGGTGGAGGGACGTTTAACACGGCTCGTCGGTACGCGTTACGCGAGAAACACGCAACACGATGAAACTCCTGTCGTGCAAATCGGGTTAGCGGATGGCTAGTATCTCTCTCTCTCTCTCTCAATGATTCGCGTCTCTCCTAGCTGGCTTAGCCGCGAGAGTTAGGGTGTTTCAGGGTGAACCAGCAGCAGGATCGTCGATTTCGCCGATCCAACCAACCAACTAACCAACCAACCAACCCTCCTCTCTCTCTCTATCTACCTCTATCTCTCCCTAGTCTTGTTTAGGGATGCTAGCCTGCCTGTCAACGTATGCTAATCACAGTAATAGGGCGTACGTTGTATTACCATCGTACCTAGCCTGCTTTGCTCTGCTCTACGCTAATATTTCGAAATAACATCGATTTGGTCTATACCCTTCATTTCTCTCTCTCTTTCTCTCTCTCTCTCTCTCTCATACACACTCCGTTTCTCTATTTCTCTTTAAGGGTTACCTTGGAACCACCAGCATTGTCCATTAGATACTGTCATTATTATACCGATCGACTATTTCGATGGTCCACTCTAACAAATAGAGAACGAGAATGGGATTGATAAAACAGATAGAAACTGTTAACCCTTTGACTTAAAACAACGTGTAGGAAACGTTATCCCCTTTTCTTCTTCTTCTTCTTCTTCTGTGCTCAATCAAACGAATGATACTCGTTTTCATAGAATCAATTTGAAACATCTAATAAATAAATTCGATGATCAATATCTATCGATTAATATTTTAATTTGATTGTCCAGTTAATTTAGAGTGATAGTAAAAAAAAATGTTAATGTAATTTAGTCGATGACTTTGCGTGTTACTAATTCGTTGAATTACGATCTAGAAAAAGAGAAAGAGAGGTAGAAAGGGGGTGTGATTTTGAAAGAAAGTTTGAAAGAGAATAAGGGTGGTATTCCCCACCGATTGGACCACTTTAAAGCTTGGTTTTGTCCCCGATCTCTCTTTCAATGTGCTCTGTTATTGGTTCTACTGGAAAAAAGTGGGGTAGGAGGGTGCATTAACAACAACGCGATAGCTTCGTTGAATATAGGTCCCAGGGTGGTTGTAGTTCAACGACACCCTTCTTCCCTCCCGAACCCCCGATACTAGCACCCCTCTTGTCCCTTCATCCAGAGACCAAAGTAACGCGGATATTATAAATTCCGAGTCAAATGTAGCGTATTGTAATTTCGGCTGGATATCACTTAATGCAATCTGTAAGCTTTTTCCCGTGGAAAAATTGCCCTGGCTCTTCCTACAGCGTATTTGGACGCACTCCACGCGACCTTTCTCTCTCTCTCTTTTTCTCTTTCATTTTTTTTTTGTCTTTTCCCATCTTCTTCCATGTTTCTCCGTGTTTTACCCTCTTTCTCCCTACCATTCGAAATTGTTTCCGCCCGAATTAAGATAAATGAGAACGATAAGATCGTCGCGGAAGCGCGTAAAAATCTATAATCCGCCATACGACAGATAAAAAATAAAAAATAACAAAGAAGGATAAGAAGAGAAGGAGAGAGAGAGATATATTCTTATTTTATTTCTCTTTGTTATCTCTCGTATTCAAATGGGATAGGAAGGGGGAAAAAATGAGGAAGAATTTGGATTTTCTAAATAATTAACCAAATAGTTGGATAAAATATGAGATGTGAAGGAAAGAAAATGTAATGGAAAATAAAAGAAAAAAAAAAAATAATAATAATAAGAAGAAGAAGAAAAAAAGTAAAGTAAGTTGAATAGAGAGAAAATATTCGCGTGCATCGAGGTGAAATTAAAAATCTGTCTTCGCCCACCTCCTTTCACATACACCCATACCCCCTGTTCGAGAAATGGGCTGGAGTCAACGACAAAAGGATAGATGCGTCCCGGACGGTAGGAAGACGGGAATACAGGATTACGTCTTTCCTGCCTCATCTTCATCTGACAAAAAAAATAAATACCCTCGAGCGCGAGCAGAAAAATAAGCCCTTTAAGAGAGCCCTGATGAATTTTAAATCAGGCTCGCATTGAAATCGGGAAAACGTCTCCATTGCCAGAGGACTTTCAAACTCTACCTACCCTGCCACTGGGTAATAGACCTCTACGGACCTCCTCTTCCTACCCCTCCTCCTTAATCACCCTTCTCCTTCCCTTACACACCCTTTCCCCTTCCAGGTTTCCCTTTCCATTCGAATCTCTTCGTTGCTGATGCTGCTACCTACCTACCGTTTTCATACTTTCAGTTTTCATCTTTTAATAATACAGAGGCACTAATACCCTGATCACATATTCTCAAGGATGAAAGGTAAATCTTTTGCTTCGGGCGGGTTATAAGGAGCACATTAATTCCATTAGAAAAGACGTTTCGTCGTCTTCTTACTCAACCTACCACCCCCATCCTCACTCGTCTCTTTCTTTTTATTTTTTTTCTTTTCTTCATCCAATAGAGAATGAACGAGTATTAATTCCTCTTTCTTCGATAACCGATATCGTTCTTATGATCGGTAATATATCTTTCTCGTAGTATCTTTCATTCAAATTAACCAAAAAATTCTTAACTATTGTCAATTGTCATTGCATGGTAACCACCCTTGACCGACAACTAAGAAATACGAATCTCGTCAACTGTTCCTAAACAGCGTCATATTAATTGCAAAATAATGTGTTAAAATTACAAATAACGTGCATTCAAGACACTCGTTTGTTTCGAGTCGTTAGAGATACAGAATAAAAGAACCAAAGGAAAAAGAAAAGTATGTTTGACAAAGTACGTGTGGTTTACCGTTAGAAACTACAACAACAATAACAACAACAACAACAACAACAATAACGGAAAGTTATATCGCGTTAACGAGGTAGGCACTTTACTCCCCGAGGCGCGAGAAATATTACCAGTTTGCTTTTGATGCATGCCTCGTATGTTTCTAAACGCGTTCGACGTGTCTCTCTCTCTCTCTCTCTCTCTCTCTCTCTCTCTCTCTCTCTCTCTCTCTCTCTCTATGTGAGCTAGAAAGAAAGATATTAGACAAACGGACGGAGAAAAATATACAGACGGATCTATATATATACATGCATACGTGAATACATGCATGCATTCATAGATATGCATTAGGTTTTAAACGACACGAGAATAGAAACAACAACCAACTTTTATTTTAAATCATTTTCACTAATACAATATTCTAACGTAGTAAAGAATTGTATATTAAAATTACACGGGTTAGAAAAAGCATGTATATTAATAATACGAATTGAATATTATAAATTTATGATAGAAGTAATATATCGCGGTATAATAAAATCCTGACGCCTATAAATAAATTCGCTAAAGAATCACTTCCAAACCATTTAACCGGTGGCACATGAAAAACGAGTGGAATTTTCATTTCTTTTTTTTTTTTCGACGCGTAGAGAATTTCTGTCGGGTTATGAAACGACGTGACACACGTTCGTAGCTTTTTTTTTTTACTTTTGCTTGCTACTCTTCACCCTTATCGGGATGACAAAAAATGTTACACATATATATCTTTCTCTCGCTCTCGCTCTCGCTCTCGTTTTAGTCTTGTTAGAAGAAAACTCAACGATGTCTATAATACCGTTCGTCGCTTAGGCGCTTTTCGAGGACTTGGAATTTTCATTTTTTTTCCTTTTTTATTTTTTCAAAGCGAACACGCGACGGGGATTTTTATGAAAAGGGCCTCCCTAAATCCTCTTGCCTCTTGCTCTCTCACTTTTATTGAAGATACGCGATATAAACGTAGTTACTCTCTCTCTTTCTCTCTCGTACTCCTTCTGTTGCTTTTCTCTGGCAGCCAACGGGGCGCCTCGTAAAAGTCGTTATCGCGAAATCCTCGAAGAAAATTCGAGAGATCCGAACGTCTCGCATTTTCCGCGCCAGATTTATTTCCGGATGCTCTCTCTTTCAAAAGTCTGCAATAAGTTGAGTAAAAGTAAAAGAGAGACAGAGAGAAAGAGAGAGAGTGATGGTGCTTGGTCGATCGGTATTCGAGTACCGACAATCCGGCGACGCCACCCCATGGGAAATCGCTTTAAACCTTTTACATTCGAAAGCCTTGGAGAAAAAAAAAATAAGTTCAGTCTTCGAAGAGTAAAGAAAGAAAGAGAAAGAGAGAGATTTCGTACTACGCGTTGGTGTCGTATTCGCGAACAAGTGTAGGACACACTTGTATATACGGTCACACACGTACGTGTTTTCTATCTCTCTCTCTCTCTCTCTCTCTCTCTTTCTCTCTTTGACTCTCGTGGCTGTTCTTGCGCAGCACATAAATACATCGCACTGGAAAGAGGGAAATCTGTTTAAAATATGTTCTCTCTCGGCGTTTCGCCATGGTCGTTTGCCACGGGGAATAGCTAAATGCTTTTTGCGAGAGGCCATTTAAATCTTTACCTTTCGCTACCGTAAACTCCTTTTTCCATCTCTCTCTCTCATTCCATCCTACTTTATTTATTTCTTTTCTATCTTTCTCTATCATTTCGTTGACTTCTTTTACTTTTCTCTTTCCGCCACTTTCTTTTCGTTGCTCTTTGCGGTTTTTCGTATGGAAAAAAGAAAAATAGGGGAAGTAGAGAAGAGAGACAGAAAACACGTGATTCGTTCTATGGAAGGAAGTATAAAAAGGATGAGAAAAATACGTAAGAGTGGGATCCTTTCGTTAGATATCTGCTGTTTGTTATCAATTCTCCTCGACATCGCAAAATATCTCTCCAAGTGTCTGCAAATATCCGTGCATACGAGGTAAAAGCAAACCCCGCTTTGAAACTTTGCTACTCGAGTTCTCTTGGCTCTCTCTTTCTCTCTCTTCTATTTTTTTTCTTTCCTTTTTCATATCATCGTACTTATTTCTTTGCGCATCCTTTGGTATCATCTCTCTTCCTCTCTCTCTCTCTCCTTTTTATTACTTTCTTTCTCTTCTTAGCTTTCACGTTTTATCGAGATTGGCCAGACCGATTCGTTCGGTTGCTATGTTGAAATCCCTCAGGAAATGGAGCTCCGGATCTAGTCGGATGAGGATTCACGAGGAGCAAAGAATTCTTTCCCTCTCTCTTCCTCTCTCTCTCTCTTTTTTATTTTTTATTTTTTTGTCTATTTGCGTATGCATACGTAAGAAACGAGAGTGTTGAATCTATGCCATGAAAAATCTTTTTTTTTCTCTCTCTAAGTTCTCAACGTGTAAAAACGATTTGCCAAATGAAAAAATAAAAAAAAGAACATAATACAATGTAATAACAATTTTTCATCATTTCCTATCTTATTTTATTATTTTTATTTTTAATCATAACCCCTTTTAAAACTGGACAATGAAAAACTATTATTTTTTGTTTAAACTTTCTTATTGAACACACCTAACCGATCTGTAGCATCTGAACGTAACAAAAAAGAAAGTAAAAAGAGGTATAACAAAAATGGCAATACGAATTGAACGTATTAATATTTCGAAATGAAAATAAGACCTTAGATTGATTCTCTTAGATACGACACAACGCAATAATATCTTTCGAAAGGAGGCTAAGCGCCATCGTTCGTGAATTCGTTTGTGCCGATCGATTAATAGAAGGAAAAAAAAGAAATAAAGAAAATGAAAAAAAGTCGTCCGATCGGTTCGTCGTAGAACTTGTTGTAACAGTTGACCTTAATACCGAAGTCGCGTGGTAAATCGTAGACTCTTCTGACGAAATACACCACGACATTCCAGAAAAACTCTGTATACTCGTCGCGTTTTCCAACCAACCAAGCAACGATCTTTAAATTGAATCCTCTTTTCTATATATTATTACATAGAAGTTCTATGAAAGAATTCAATTATTTTTACGTATACGTGTGACCTACATATACTTATATACACTCGATAACGTAAAACCTTTTTCATAAATTCATATTTTCCTTATATTTCAAGAATTCGAGAAAAATATGATAAAGTTCAGAATAGATAGAAGAAAATTTGGAATTTTTACGTATATATGCACGGTGTAACCTACATATACTTAACTTACACACGATAACGATAAAACCATTGTTCGTAAATTCATATTACGTATTAAAAATTCCAAAATAGAACATGACAAAGTTAAAAGATACGAAGAGAGAGAAGGAATTTTGAGAGAATCAGAACGGACACTTGAAAGTGGCGATCTTTTAGAAATCTTTCCTTTTGATCTCCCTTATTCTCATCCAACTCTCTTCTCCTCCCCTTTTTCTTCTGCTTTCACCTCGAATCGAAGGAGCTTTGTGGTAGTCGCCTTGTCGACGGCTATTGTAAGTAAATCGGTCACTTCACCGCTCATAAATGAAGAAGAGGAAGAGAAAGAAAGAGAGTAATAGATAGAACAAGAGAAAGAGAGAGAGGAAAAGGGCGAAAGGGCCGAGCATTTTGGCTACCACCACCTCCCTCCCCAAGACCGATGTCCGGTCAGCACCCTTGACTCGAACGTTGCCCTCCCCGTGTAGAGAACTTTTATGGCGCATAAATATCAAGAGCTCTCCATGATATCCCTACTGTATTATCAGAGATGCTTACTACCGATCGAGAGGGTGCGAGAGAGAGAGAAAGAGAGTCGGTAGAGGGTGGGAGGATAAGAGGGAGAAGCAAAGAACGGTTATTCGAAGCAATTCTATATCACCCTGGCCGCACCTACCAAAGCGGAATCTACTGGACTTTCAGAACAACCAGTGTCCCTGGACTTCCGCCAATTTCCCTTTCTCTCTCTCATTCTCTGTTTCTTTCTTTTAGCCGGAGGATAGTTTCTTCTCCAGCACATCCAAATTCAATTTACCGTCCGGTTCCATACTTTTCCTCCGGGTCCCTCCTTCGTCTACGATAAGTAAAATTCGTTTTTATCTTTCGTGCTTATTTCTCTTTTACAAGAAAGAAAGGAGGGTTGGGAGGTAATTTTTATTTGAGACTTTTAGGATATTCTTATCTTGTTAATTTATTTATCTTTTTATCTTTATCTTATTGTATGTATCTTATATTATATGTTCATCCTTTGTTTTTCTTTTTCTTTTTATGTTAGTATACAAAGATGTCATGAAGGAAATGGGATAAGATTGTGAAAACGTTACCAAAATTTTACCAACGCTAACAATTGTAAGTATCATTTTAATTCGGCATCTATTTATTCAAGTTACGATTTTATAATAATGCTTTTCGATGCATGTTTTAATTATTGTTAAGGTTCATGGGTTAATAACAGCTATTTTTTCACTAATAACAATAATATATATATTTCATATTTCTTAGATTACTCATATAGTGAATACTCATATATATCTTATAATTAATTTCTCTATACATTCTCTATACATTTCCCACCCTTGTCCCGTCTTTTTGAAGTACATCGTTCAACCACCGAGAAGCAACAATTCTCATCACCTACGTACACTTATAGGATACTCGACTATAAGAAATTTACTGACAGAATGAATAGAGGATGATGGGGAGACAGGGGGCTGAGGTTAAATCGCATATTGTCAGGCCATCAGGTTATCTCTGTCATTCTTTTCCTTTCTTGAAACCATCCGTCGGAAGGTTCCTGGTTGCCACGATCAAAATTCGGCTAGCAAGGAAGCAAGCAAGGAAGCAAGCAAGGAAGAAAGAAAGGAAGGAAGGATAAGGCAGAAACAGAGCACGAAGAACCAACCCTCTTCGCGTTCCTCGTCTCGAAACATAGTGGAAAAGGGGGGTGAGGGTGAGGGTAGTGTATGGAGGTGGGGGGAAGAGGTATATCGCCCCTATCTGTATCCTCCGTGTATGCTTCCAATAAAACGGGAACCACTCACAGCTTTTGTGTCGGATACAGTGGCGGCGGCGGTGGCACGAAAGAAAAGGGAGAGAAAACGTGCAAAAAAGAAAGAAAGAGTAAAAGTTAAAGAAAGATAGAGAAAGAGAGAGAAAGAGAGAGAGGGTTGGTCGGGGGTGAGACACGACGCTAGTGGTTGTTATCGGCCATCAGGTTTTATATCCGTGGCCGTTGGGGTTGCTGAGGAGAATGAAACGCAAAGGGACGGTCAAACGATACTGGATACCGCGTGTTTCACAAAGATTCTATGAAGATTGCCCGGGATTTTATTACGGGAGAAATGTCGGTTAATAAAAATGAATACGAAGGAAGCAGGAAAAAGTAAGAGAGAGAGAGACGGAGAAGGTGGAGGGGGATAAAGAGAAGAGGAAAGAAGATGATACTATTCTCTTCCTTCCGATCTTAAATTTTCTTTTACTTTCTTTTTTCCTCTTACGCTTTTTTTCTTTTTCCATCTTCAAAGTAGACGTGTTTGTTTTCTCTCTCTCTCTCTTTTAGCGATACGAAATCGGGTTCTTTCGATTGGTAGGCAATTCTAAAGTACGCTTTCACGTTTCCTGGCGTAAACTTCCTCGTTTAGATTGTACCATTGAATCTGTCGTTTTCTTAGAAGAAAAAAAAAGATAGAAATACGGTAACTTCTGTTCACTCTTCGTGCTGCCACATTTCGCGATCTGGACTCATTCCTCCCTTCCCCATCTTCTTCCCCACACCAAAACTACACGCACAAGCTTCGTTTATCTTTATTTATTTTTTCTTTCTTTTTCTTATTCTTGCCATTTTCTCTGAGTCACCATAAACGATCTTGATCTCTTGTTGTTGAAGATTATTGGTCTACTCTATATTATTTATAGTTATTTATATATATATTATTATTATTTTTATTATTAATTATTTATAATTAAATATGTATGGACAATCTGAACGAATCAAAGTAGTATACTTTTTCTCTAATATTCTAATCTAAGATCAATTGTTTCTTTTTTTTTCTTATTCGAATTCGTTATGCACTCGAGAGCAATTAATTGGAAGGATTGACGATTTGCAGCTGCAGAGTTGTAACACGATCCACACGTAATGTAATTCGTCCGTGTTAATTCATGCGAGTTATCATCGTGATGCGTTACATAATGTACCAGAGTTTGTATCATATATACATATATATGTATATGTATCCTTACTTCAGGGTTTGGTATAATATCGGTTGATCGAATCAATAGGCGACCTGTCTGAAAGTCTCCAGCCGGAAAATCCAATGAAACGCATCTTGATAGGCGCCTCCTGCCTGCCCACCGAGTTAGACACACACGACCATAGATAAAGTCATCCCTTCCAATCGTATTTTCTATCTTTTTCATCACTCCCTCACTCTCTCTTTCTCTTTTTATTTATTTATTTTTTTCCATTTTGTGCTAAAAGGAAATTCGTCTTCAACGACAATGTCGAAACAAAGTATCAGCCAATTTTTCAGTAACGCGAGTTGCACGAAAACGAGTAGGTTAATCCACCGGAATCTCGCTGACGTTGCTTCCGAATGAACGGAGAGAGAAACACACAGATAAAAAGAAAGAAAGAAAGAGAAAGATGGAGAATAGAAATTCATCGAATTCCAGTCGCGATAGCTCACTGTCGATGTTGAACAGCCTCGAGCATTTATCGATGAGAGGAACAAGCAACGGAGAAAGAGAGATAGAACAACAAAAAAGAAAAAAAAAAAGGAAAGAAACATACTCTAAGGGAAAAGACAAGTCTTTTTCTTGTTTTCCCTTTATCCCCTGAACCAACCCAGTATCACTTTCTTCTCTTTTACTCTCGTTTGTGCTTTGTAGGGTCAGAGGCGAATCCACTGTCGTGTCATTTGTAACAATAAAGGTGGGAGTCTTGATGTCTCGACTCCTGATTGTCGTTTCTGTGATACGTGGGGAAGGACCAACGACCGGTCTGACGAGAGAAAAAAAAAGAAAATGAACGAAAGAGAAGGGAGATAGAAGAGATGAAGATGAAGATGAAGAACAACAACAACAACAAAAAATCCTTAAGTGGAGTGAAGGGAGGGTGGATAGGTGGAGATTTTCTTCTTCGTTATCGCATTGATAACGAGCTACGACGATTTTTTCAAGCTAAGGCTAACTCGGACACCCATACACATACACACACACATATAACAAGTTAGGGTGTTTTATGTTACCTACTAAAATCAATGGAACTCTCGTTGAATGCTCTGAGAAAATACATTTATTATCGATAATGGACACGACAGTGGTGATGATGATGACGATAATAATAATAATAATAATAATAATAAGAGGTGTAGTAGAAAGTGGAAGTGGTTGGTGGGGGTGGAAAGGGGTTAAGGATCGGGTGTTTCGTCGTTCTTTCAGGAGTGGGACATTCTATGCGATGTGACGTACACTTTGGTGGTATTTATTTCCTTCATAAATCTCTCTCTTTCTCTTCTTACAAGAGAAAGAGAGAGACAGAAAGAAAAGGAAACCATTTTTATTTTTCGTTGCACTCGGCAGAACCAACTACGGGCGAGTATAGCGTTTTGATAAATACTCTGTCTTTTTACGATTCTCATTCCAATAAGAGACCAAAGTGTTCTCGCATGTATATATATATATATACATATAGGTTTTTAAAAGGGTCGTGAGTTTGAAATCTTCTCGTTGGTATTCGAACGATCAAAACTGAGAAGGTTGGTAGTGGTCACAATGGAGTAGCCTGACGTATGGACGACATAAGTCAGTTGAATGAAAGAGAAAGAGAACAAAAATGAAACTTTGGCTCTCTATCTCATCTCCCCGCGAATGGGCAAAGAGAGAAACGGTAAAAAGGGAGGAAGAATTTTTTTTTTAAAGTGGTGATGGTTGAAAAAAAATGGAAGAGTGAAAGGATAGGGATGGATCCGTGACCAATTCATTACGTGAACGTTGTTGTAGAAAGAATGAGAATGAAATATGTTAAAAAATGGAAAAAAGAAGAGAAGGTGAATAAAGATAGAGAGAGAGAGAGAAAGTTAAGAGAGAATTCGTCAAGGTGTAACAGAAAGTTTGGAAATATTTTGGTGGGTGTCTACGACTATACTACTTCAACCCGAGTGTCTCAATATTTCTTTAAAGTTTTAAAGCAAGACGTATGGTATTGTCGAGTATCTTCGTCACGGTCCTCTCATTGCTGCATTTTGAATAGAAACTACAAAACTGTTACGGATTCACCTCTCAGTTAAGACCCTTTTGACGTCCTTCCCCCGTTGTCTCTATTATATATATCTTTTTCTTTTTTTTTCTTTCATTTTTCTTTTATTAATTTTAAACTCAATCGCGAAAATCTTTTAAGAATAATCGTTAGATTTATTCCTTCATTTCTATTCATTATTATTCCTTTTCTTCCATTCTTTCCTTTCAACCTTCTGCCCTCACCAATTCCACAGTTAGAACATGCCCACTAGAACCTTCCCACCCGACAAAACTTCAATGAGACCGAGTTATATATCCAAGAACATTTTCGAATATAGTTTTGTTCGATTGGATTATTAATCGTTATTAGAATTTATATTCCGATAATATTAGTTTGTAAAAAAAGCCGACACTGTAGAATCGTAGACGCACAACACGCACGCACACGTAGACTTATTTTCTCGATTCTCTCATAGTCTCATGGTTAGAACGTAATTCTTTCAAAGGTGTTCTTTTAGCAACAGAGACTTGTGTCACTCGCGGGAAGAGATCACGAACCCTTTTCTTCGTTCAATCGGAGCCGCACGAATAAACTGAAACCTAACCGCAAATGTTCCTATCGCTTCGCTTTGGAATAGGCGTCATGTCAAAGAAAACTGAGATAAAGGAAAAGCAAAAAAAATAAAGAGGAAAGGTAACAGAGAGAGAACGTTAGTTTCTTTCTTTCTTTCTTTCTTCAGGTAGCTTCGTTCGAGCGTCACGTAACGATTAAAGGACAAATGGTAGGTAGTTACCAGGTAATTGTAATAATTGTAGAGCACGTTTGATACGTACGCAACTATTACTACTACTACTACTACTACTACTACTACTACTACTATTACTATTACTACTACTATTTCTTCTCTTCTTCTTCTACACTTTCCTCTTCAATATACGTACAATACCATCCTGTTCGATTGAAAGGATACAACAAGGAAGATGCACCATGTGTACGATGTTTTGCAATGGTTACTGGTCAGTGGGAAAACCATTGTACGGGAATGAAAACGTGTCTGTAATTTCTACCAAGACTTACACTTACCTTACCCCTCTCTCATTCTCTCTCTCTCTCTCTCTCTCTCTCTCTTAGTCTTCTGTCTTCTCGACATTATCGACAATTGTAAAAATACAAGGGGGAATAGAATGAGAGGAAGAAAATCGCGGTTTAGATTCCATTGCTGTTGGATCATTAAAAATTCTATAGTAGACTCCCCTATAAAATGGTTAATACCTCACGTAACGTATGATATCGTATTATACGAGAATTTTTTTTTTAATAATATGACGAAGGGGGAAAAACTATAATCATTTTCTCTATTTTTGTTTTTTATACTTTATCTATTGAGACTGTTAAATGGTCTTTGTGAAAAACAGGTTATAGTTAATTGAAACTGAACAACTTCATTATATATAATTATTTAGTATTATTATTTAATATATTTGTATATTTAATATATTTAATATATAATATATAATATATAATATATTTATTATATTTTATACAAAGTAATTGATTTAATGTATGTATTAATTACTGAATAATTTAATTTACTTTCGTAAGAATGACACGTTGTAGAGTATAAACTCGTGTTATACCGTAATTAACTATAATTATATTTGTCGTTAATGTGAGGGTGTTTTTAATACACCGTTTATTTCCGTTCAATTCTTCTTATATTTCAGTTGGTAAAATTTAGTTGGACAAAATCGTGGAGTGTACCGGTTGATTATTAAAACCAACGTATGAGTTTCAAAGCCGTGAGAAAAAGGAATACGAGAGTATGAAGTATTATTTGTCCAAGGTATACGTCTTGAAAGAACAAATAAAGTAGAAGAAATAGCATGATCGCGTGTACACATATACGTGTATATTCTTCGTTTCTTGTCGTTGACTTTCTCACAAAGTATACGACGTTTTATGAAAGAAAATAATGGGTGGGAGTTTAATTAAGAAGGTGTTTCGTTTCTTTATTATGTTTCTTTTTTTTTTCTACCATCCATCGTTAATCGACACCTGTCGTTTTTAGTCATGCTTGGGATAAAACACATATTGAGAATGTTTTACATAGTTTTCTTTTCTCTTTCACCTATTCTTTTAAAAGGTTTATACGAAACAAAATTACTTTCTCACGCTTCATAATATAATATTAATAATAATTGTTATAATCTATTTATTTATTCAGGAATTTGACGCAACTTTGTTGCAATTAACATCTTAAATTATGTTGAATGAACTTGGGATCCTTCAAATTTTATAAGAAATCTGGTTGTTAATTTTGAAATTAGCCTAACTCTATTCTTGGTAAAAAAACGTATATTATTCACTTAATAATTGTCATTATTTTAATAGGAACTGTAAATTTAAATTCTTTACGTACATTTAAGTAGTACTCATTATTATACTGCAAGTATATTTTTAATTGCATTGGGATACAAAATATCTCAATTTAAGTATAAATAGATCTAGGCCACTTTCAAAATAAACGGCTCGTGTATAAAGAAATAGGAAAGAGTACAAATCAAAATCATATCTCGAAAGTATTAGAATTGTACGGCAAAGGCTTAGGGCGTATAATAGCTAGTTAGGAGTCATTGTGATGGTATAAGGTACGTGAACGTTCTTATGCATGACAATAGAGCTTGTCTTAGAACCGTATGATGCATT
>JACGTP010000361.1:0-39125 GCA_023678845.1 Mischocyttarus mexicanus
CGGCTTTAGTACTTTTGCCAATTTCTTGGAATCGCGAGAAAGCCGATCTTCCCACGGACGCGTTCGATCGGTTTGAGTGATTTCGGTCGTACGGAATGTCCCGTCGCGGAGATTCCTCGTACGATCGCGGTATGCCGTGATCTCCTTCCTACCTACCCTTTCTTTCTCTTTTTCTTTCTCTTTCTTTTTCTCTTTCTCATCAAGGTCCGTTCGACCTCTCGCTTTTATCGGATTCTCGATCGCGAACGTTGCTCGTTCCTGAATCTTTCGTCGATCGATGGGATTCTCATGCAAGATAGGAAAATCTAAGAAAGTGCACTTATTCCTCTCTCTCTCTCTCTCTCTCTCTCATTCTAAATTGAAATTAATTAATCGAGCATCAGGGGCAGAAGCCGTCGTTTAAGATAAGAGCACTAAGAGCTCTTATTTCAAGAGTCAAAGGCCGTTATCGCGATGCTAGTAGCAAGGGAATGGTGGTCGTCGTGTAGGAAAAAAAAAAGAGTTTATGGTTTTTGATCTGTTCTTTGAGAGCGTTCTCGCACCTATTGACCTCGGCCTCGTAAAATCATCCAAAAGAAAACAGACCCGTACGGTATGGTATGTTACATGGTATATAGGGCGAGAGGAAGGGGAGGAGAAAAAGGTAGAGGGAGGGGGATAATGGTTAAAAGTTGAAGAAATGTCAAGGAAGTTGATTTCTCGCGTTTGCAACAACAACCAACAGTTGAATGACTTAGGGTGCAACAGGAGGAGATTCTTTGGGCTGGTACGGTAAGTTTATCCGCGCGTACAAATTAGCCGACTAGCTTCTCTTAAAGTAAAAGTTGTGTACGGCACCCGTGCTTAGTAAAAAAAAAAGGAAGAAAAGATACGGGTTGGGGGGAGGAAGAGGAGAGTACGTCGAGGACGATACGAGGAGGAGAGAAGGCACGCTAGTAGAAAAAGAAGAAAAAGAAAAGAAAAAGAAGTAGAGAAGAGAGAAACCGTGCTCGGGACAACTCGGAGTTTCTGCGTAGTGTGGGAAAAGGATGGTGGCGAAAGGGGAGGGTGAGGCTTTTTAGGGTCGTCGAGGTTATTGAGGGCTCCCATTACCGGTACATCCATGCCCCTATGCTATCTTTCGCACTATTGATGATCTACCGAAAGCAGATTAATGATCTTAACTCGCTCAACAAATTGCCGAAGACACCGTACGGACGGTTGTGCCTATCAACGGATTCCTTCTGCTACCTCTCCCTCTCTTTCTCTCTCTTTCTCTCGATTTCTCTCTTCTCCTTTCGTTACCAGAGAGCTACCTTTCTTCGCGTCTCATTTCTCGCACAAGAAGCGAGAGACACGTTGTGCTGCTGCTTAAAAGGAACTCGTCTTTGCGTTACCGTCATTCTCGTTGAAATACCATGGTCCTTGGCTCGATTCGAAAAGATAACGAGTCCATAGATCGAATCGACTGAATCGGTATAGTACGTTCAACCTTCCTCCGCCGTGTAGGATATAATAAGGTGATTATTACCGGCAATACGTTAAAGAGATACTACTTGACTTTATAAAAATAATTATTCTTCGAGTGTCTTTACTCTCATTCGTATTATGTAATTTACATTTGCGGTGCGCAAGAATAATTTTGTTAAATAGGAGGGGAGTTGTTACTCGAAGAATCCAAAATGGCTTCGGTTTGTTGAACGCGTTTTATTCGATACTTCCTTCGGTTCCACCTCCCGTTCCGTATCGTCTTGCTACGAGAAGAAGAAAGGAAGAGGTAGAAGAAGAAAAAGAATAAACGGAATTTCACGTTTAATGGGGCATGAGAGAGATGTGGTGTGTTTGCCATGGGTCTCAGAGAAAACTCGTTAGCGGTTATTCGCGAGTTATCAGTTTTCGTCTTTGCTATTCTCCAAGGAAATTTTCGTAAAAATTAGTTTTATAGGAATACTAGGAGGGGGCGGAAGAAAGAAATTAAAAGTATAAAAAAATAATAATAAGAAAAAAAATATAATAAATAAATAAAGGAACAAACAGAGATAGAATGAGAGAGAGAGAGAGAGAGAAAGAGTCAAGGATAAGGTTCGCGCGTGTCGTAGCAGGTCGGAGAATGGACGGAGGACGCGCGTCGCGCGAACCAGTTTATCGACTATTATATCGTCGAGAACGTAATTCAATGCCCCGTAGCTAGTACATCGCGCATACATTGTGCGGGCACGTTCTCGCGTCCTGAGCACCGGACACTCGAGAGTCGGTGCAATTATTTACGACGAGTCGGCCGAACCAAGGGGATTCCGCCGCCGCTGCCACCGCCGTTGCAGCAGCCGTCGCCGTTGCAGCAGCCGTCGCCGTCGCGGCCGACGTCGTCGTAGACGTGTATCGGGGAACCGATACCATAACGAGGAAGAAACTTAAGAGTTGTTCGCTTAAACGCCAAATAACTATGTCTCTTACGTTGTCTACGATAAACATTACCGATTACATTTACGAGCTATGTCGTAACATTGTCAAACGTTTAGTATCGATCTATCATAGTCGCGTGGAAGGATATCAATTATCTCGGTAACCGGTCCAACAAATTGATACTCGATGAGAAACTTCTTTTGACACTTTTTTCTTATGTTATTTTTCTTTTTGTTCTTTAATCAATGATCGACGAAGGATCGATGAAGGAAAAGAAAATACACACGAAAAATCCTAAGTAATCGATTTATATTATAATTTAATCGAGAGGTTGAAAATTTCTTGCTCTCGCCTTGATCCGTCGTTCTCGTTTTATGATCGAAAACAGGCAATTTTTAGAGACACCTGCGCCAATTTCAAAAAAAGGGGAAAGAAAGTACTTATCTACATGGTACAAGGTACAATGCAGTAGGTATTTCCATAATGAGAGAGGAGTTCGATGCCGAAATTGAAGGTAGAGAGAGAGAGAGAAAGAGAGAGGTGGGGGAAGTGCAATTTAAGAAGGACAGCCTCAGGTGTAATAACGAGTTTTCGTTAAAACGTTACTGATATTTATACTTGATAACGTGGTCACGAATCGCTACTTACATCTTCAAAAAATCGTATATCCTTTTTAAAAAGGGAATCGTATATTATAGCAAACGTCACGTATATGCGAAGGAAATTTCAGAGGGTTGGGACGAATTATACTTGTAAAAGAGAAGAACGCTTACTCTTTTAACGTGGTAGGCCGGCGAAAGAGAAGAAGGGGGAAAGAAGGGAAGAGAAGGAAGAGGAAGGGAAGTAAAGGTTCTTCAAGTATCGGTGGATATAAAGCGATCGAGTGACGCTTTAATAAAGTCGTTAGGCCTAAGCATCGATCGAAATTCGATACGTAAACGAGAGACGAGAAAGAGGATTTAATCTCGAGAGTATATACGTGCAAACAAGACGTGCCGTTAACGATTTCTGCGATCGGTATCATCGGTTAGAGAAGCGTTAAATAAACAGAAACACGACGATGCGTCAAAGTGTTCTTAGTAAAGAAGACGTATCGAGAAAAGAGACAGTGGGCCACGTGGCACTATCTCCATCTCTCTCTCTCTTTCTCTCTCTCTCGTTTTTTGTCGATTTAAAGATAAAGTCCTTCTTACTCACCGTCGATGTTCGAAGAGTAGGAGAATGAGGGCTACGGTACGGGCGATTCTATTTGCGATTCGAGTGACGTTTTTCCTAGCGATTTTAGCCGGAGGTCCTTCGTAGTAGATACGGCCTGGTGGTCGAGACGAAGGCATCCTGTCATCGCCCCGAGGACGTCTCTTTCTCTCGGCGGCCGCGTTTTGCCCACTTTAAAAAGAGAGAGTGAGAGAGAGAGAAAGAGAGGGAGAGAGTCGAGTGGGGAGAGCCCTCGTCCAGGGTTGTACACCCCTAGCACCCGAACGGAAGGACCCCTTCGCTTTAGCTTGCTGCCCCTCCTCGTTCTCCTCACCGCGCTCGGTTCGCTTCGATACGGCTCCGAACTCTCTCCGAACGCTCTCCGAACGATCTCCTCTCTTCCTCTTCTTAGAGGCGCGCGGTGCCTGTGATCAGCAGCCTGGCACGCGTCGAGGACTCCTCCTCGCCCCGGGCACCGGCGCGAGTCCTTTGACGTTCTCTCCTCCGATTCGAGAGCTCCTACTTTTCTCTCTCGTTCGAGGGTCGTTCCGAAAACTACCCTGCGACAAAGATATCGGCCGATTCAACCCCCAAGTCTCTTTTTCTTCGACAAGACCTCTCTTCGATTTTTGCCTTCGAGCTTTCCTACTCTTCTCCTTCTCCTCCTCTTTAGTATCTTTAACACCAGCTATTTTTCTATATATTCCTTGGATTTAAAATACTTTCTTATTCCTTGGTTTAAATAGATAAATACAGAAGGAAGGGTAGATAAAAAGACATAGAGAGAGAAAGAGAGAAATGAAGAAAATAAGTTAAAATGACAAAGAAATATTTCCAATTAGTTCGTGATTTTTTTTAGGAGGGTGTCTTCCGTTAATTTTCTTTCTTCGATTATCGAATTCGATCACAGCATCGATGAACCTCAACATTTCTTCCTTTTCTGTCTACGGCGAGAAATAATATGTCCGAACGAAGACTGCAGGTAACGTCCACCTGTTCAATGGTGAAAACAGAAACGACGAACGTAGCAACATCCTTTTTATTTCCGTCAAACTAGTACGAAATGTTTTTCTTTTTAGTTCATCCTTTATCTTGGTGTACGTTTCACCCTTATTGGGATGGCTCGAAATTAGCCGGAAAAGTAACAGAACCTTAGGGCACCACAACCATCACCATCACCACCACCACCTCCACCACTTACTACCACGAAGAACCACCACTCGCGAAACACGAGCACCTCTCCTCCTTTATTTTCTTTACTTCTTTTTCTTCTTCTTCTTCTTCTTCTTTTTCTTTTTTTCCAAACTTATTTTTCGAAGTTTTCAACGACGACTACGACGATGAACTACGTACTGCTCCGCACTTCCGGTATGCGTGTGCTCGCGGCGAAGTGTCAAGCTTAAATAAAAGAAAAGTCGCCCTCCGGCTCCCTCCCACACACTCCCTTCTTCCTCTTCTCTTCCTCTTTCTTCCCCTCCCTCTGCCTCCGCCCCCACCTCCACCTCCTGCTCCTCCTTGATCTCTCTCTCTCTCTTTCTCTCTCTCTCTCGTTCCTACTCTTTCTCTCGTGGGCGCGCTCGCACTTCGTTGCGCGTCTATCTCTCGGTTCGTTCGTGCAAACAGTCGAATGCAAACTTCCCGTCCGGCTTACTTAGCGAGGATCGCTAACGATGACGACTATGACGACTATGACGACTATAACGACTAAGACGACGATGAAGCAAGGAGAGGTCGTGGTTTGCGAGACATGCAATGAGAAAATAAATCAAAGAAGTGGACGAAGTATAAGTATAAGAAGAAGTAGAAGAAGAAAAAGAAATAATAAGAGACAGATGGGTGGGGTAGGAGGCGGGGAAGAATAGATCGAGAAAGGATCTAAACTGTAGAAGGAGGACGATGACGACGATGTAGGAGGGAGAGGGGGAATGGATGGTAGGAAGGATCGTTAAAAGAGCGATACGGTCAGAGAGATTCGCGCACTCGTTATTCGCTGCTGCTCCTGCCGTTGCTGTTGCTGTTGCTGCTGCAGATGCTGTTGCTGTTTCTTCTTCTTCTTCCTTCTCTTCTTTTTCTTTTTCTTCTTCTTCTTCTTCCACCTTTTTCTCCACTTTTTGTTCTTTGTACTTTTATTTTTTTGGTCGGTGTTTATCTATGGATAGTGGCAGATGGACGGTGCAGTTGGTGTTGCTGCAGCTCGAAGAGACGGAGATAATCTGAGGAGATCGGTGGTTTCTCGTTCGTTAGTTCGAGAACGGTGCGCCACGCCGGCACGAGTGAGTAGAAGAGCTGTCAGGATGATCGGCCCGTCTATGACGAACTCGGTGCGCACACGGACGTGGCCCCCCTTCTGTACCCTTTTTCACCCACCCACCGTGTTAGTCCGTTCGTTCGGTTGTTCTTCGTCTCCTTTCTGTCTCTCTCTCTCTCTCTCTCTCTCTCTCTTTCTCTTTTTCTTTCTCTTTCTCTTTCCTATCCTTGTTACTGAAGGGAGAACGAGGAGAAGGAGAAGAAGAAGAATAAGAAGTAGAAGAAGAAGAAGAAGAAGAAGAAGAAGAAGAAGAAGAAGAAGAAGAAGACGAAGACGAAGAGGGCTCTCGAGTGTCGGAGGAACCAACGGATCTCCCCCACCACCGGTGCTAACATCCGAAGCAGCAGTGTACCAGCGACGGCGCAACGCGTCAACCACTACCCTCCGAAAAAGGGGCAGATACCGTAGACGCTAACTTTCCCTCCTAAGGGGGATCGACGAGCTGAGAGAGGACGTTGCGCGCAAACCCTCCCTCCTCGAGCACCTCCGCTCACACCTCCGCTCCTCCTTTTCTCGGATCAACTCTGGATCGACGTCTCCTTACAGCCCCCACCCCAACCAACCCCTCTCACATACTCTCTCTCTCCCTCTCCCTCTCTTTCTCGATCTCTCTTTTTCTCTCTCGTTTCAATATTTTCAACTAGTGATTCTCGTTCTCTTCTTCATTTCTTCCTCGGAAGTAGATGAAAAGAAAGGAGGATTGTTAAGGAAAGAGGGTAGAAAGTAAAATAAACGGGAAATGAGGGAAGGAAGGAAGGAAGGAAGGAAGGAAGGAAGGAAGGAAGGAAGTTGGGCTCGGTCAATCACGTGACAGGACGAGTGGGAGGAGCGAATCTTCCCCTACCCAGCATCCCTCGGAGAGGAGTCGATCGACGTAATTGAGGCTTATCTTTCGTTAGCCTACCTTTTCCGCCTACTCACCCCCCACTTATTTTATACTTCCATCCCTCTTTTTCATTTCTTCTTTGAGATTTTGGTGCAAAAAAAGACCGGCTGATTATTTAATGCGAAACATTTGTCAAGGGATCCATTAGATTAAAAGACCGTTTTTATTAAAAGGGAATATCGAAGATGAAAGTTACTCGAATGTAGTGTAAAGCGTTTTTTATTTATTTTTGTTTGTTTGTTTCTTTTTTTTTTCTTAAAAGTAAAACATTTCTTTGCGCGAGAACGAATGAGATTCGCAATTCGATGATTGCGGCAGTGTTTGTAGAAAAGAGAATCCGGTTCTTCGTTCTCAACGTTCGATCGCGATAAGACGAGGAGGGTAAGGAGGAGGAAAAGGAGGAAGAGGAAGAGGAGGAGAAGGAGGAAGAGAATACGGTACCTTAGCCCGTATCGCACGGTGATTCGTTTAACGTTTGCGAAACGATTCAGGATGGCAAAAAAGATGGTCGATCGGTAAGCGTGAGTAATCGATCGGTCCGTTCATTTTGTTAGGTCGCGTTTTCACGGCGAGAAACGCGGAAGAAATCTCGAAGGATTGACGATGGGGAAGAGAAGGAAGAGGAGGAGGAGGAAGAGTAAAATAAAAAAAAAGGTTGACTTGTAAGAAGAATCGAATTGAAGGACTCGACTCTTGTTCGGTGTGAAAATCTTTGATAATCGCAACGTTTTCGACTAGTTAATTGAGACGTCGATGGTCGTTTAAGAAGAAATCGGCAGAACGAATCTGAAAAAGGGAAGAAGGGAATCTTCTCTCTACGCTCGTTCATTTTAGTTAACTACCGTACTGTTTTATTCTTTTGGCGAATAAAAAGGGTACAAAAATATATGGTTGATGTGAAAGAAAAAAAGAAAGAGAATGAGAGAAAGAGAGAGTAGAGAGAAAGAGAGAAGAGAAATTAATTGGAAAAGTAGGCTTGCGTAATATGAAAGCCGATAGGAGGAAGCACGGTTGGGAACTTAATATCGTTGAAAGCGGGCGAAATTCTCCTACGGGGTTAGCTGCTTGGAATGTTTTAATAACGTGCATTCCTCGTCTACGAATCGATCCCGCCGACTAAAAGGGCGAAGAGTATGCGGATATTTCGTTGCTGGAGGTAAAATCCCAGACCGAGTCTAGTCTACTAGTTAGTAGAATAAAGATGAAGGATGAGTTAGCCGTGTGCAAGGATTCTCTCAGCCGCCATTTCGTTATTGGCCGTGCGAGAATAGTCCGAGGTGGTATCTATGTAACATAAGTAGTTTACACATATTAAGGACTTCTTCTTTTTCATCTTATTCTTTTTTTTCTTTTTTTTCTTTATCTTGACGGAGTGATCGTGATTTTGACGCTAAGGACAAGGAACCATTTTTGGGATAGAGAAAAAAAAAAAGGAAAATAAAAGTGTACGAACCATTGTGAAGATCGCGTCGCAAGGATACTCGTCTTTCTTTTTTTCTCCCTCTCGAGAAGCAGCGACTCGAACGAAAGAGGATCGTTTAGCCCGGAACCGATCCGGTCTTCTCTCCTTTACTTACTCAATACTCCTATCGTTTACGTTCTTTCCTTTTGGTGTTTTTAGAGTGTCTGTGTGTGTGAGAAAGAGAGAGAGAGAAAGAGTATATATCCGTTACAAAATAGGAACGGTCGATCGCACGATCGAGAGGAGATACGCGTTAGCTCTGGTTGATCGGCATCGTTTTCGCTAAAAGCCACTTGTTGATGTTACTCCGAGCATGATCGATTTACTCGATAAAAATAGTCCTTCCGTAATAATCTGCTTTCGGGGATCATAGATGTTCCGCCTGTTTAACGCGAACCATCGTCAACTACGATCTTCGTTACCGACGGCCTCTTCTACCTTTATTCCTTGTCCTGAAAATACCGTTGTCAGCTTACTTTTCTCGTTTCTTTGCACCAATCAAACAGACAGAAAATACAAGAAAAAGAAAATAAAAAAAAGAAGGAAAGAAAAATAAGGGGAAGGATTTTCACCGTTTTATTCCGCTTGCGCGCTCAGATCTTAGAAGATCATCGTCGTCGTTAACAAAGACCTAAAGAGAATTTCCTTTCTAGTTTTAAATCCTCTTATCGAGCATAATGGCGAATGGTAAGTGGAAAGTATCGATACAGAAAAAAAAATATATATATTAATGTCTATATGTTTCTTTAGGAAAATAATTTCCTAATAAGATCCATAAGCGTATTAATCCTCGAACCCATCTCAACGAGTCCTTTAGATTTTTATTGAGACGGAAAGAATTGTGCTTTTATTGACTATACGAGGTTTGATCAGAAAGTAAGATGACTTTTTGAATTTCGCGGAATACCTATAGTTGATTTCCGTTTTCTTTTTTTCATATGTTGGTACACTCGTCCCGAACATATATTCAAAGTTTCAGTTATATGGCATTTTTTGTTTGCTTGTGAGAGGCATAATGGTTAGAAGTGTTTTAAGTGTCCGGCGATTTTTTACTGTCGAAAAAAATGGATCGAAGAATTTGTATCAAATTTTGTCGACAAAAATGGAATTAAGTGGTCCAAAACATTCGAAATGACAACAGTGGCTTACGGTGAGTGTACTCATAGTTAAAAAAATGTATATAAGTAGTACAAGTTCTTCCAAGAAGGCCGAGAAGATGTTAATGACGAAACGAAGAACGAAGAGACAGTGTTTTCATTGACAATGAAGAATATTAGGTTGAATGATCTCCAATCCCTCTCAGCAATTTCTTCAATAATATCCTCGTTATTAATGGGCTTATTAAAATAATTACTGGAATGGTTTTTAGATTCTATATTAGCAACTTTATCGGTCAAGGCGATGAACTCTGATTCAAGCTTCCATAAATCCTTCTTTAAGCAAAGAAGGAGTTCATTTTTAATGTTTTTAAACTCTTCCCTAATAATATCACAAATTAGATCCTTGAGAGAAGAAAAATCTTGAGACATAGTTGATAAAGAGGAACGATTTGCGATACAACTTAAGAAACTGTCGTCACAACAAGGATGACCAGTCCGTAGAAGGCATCCCGGATGTGAAGCAATATCACACAAGTTACAAATAACAGGCTTAACAACCTTAGAACCACAACCATTACACGTTCTGACCATATTGAGATTCACTAAAGTACGTTATAAACTTGAAAATATTGAAAAGATAATACGTTTATTGATAATACGTCCGACTTTAACGACGTTCGAACTCGTAATATTGTACTACTACCAAATAGTAAAAAAAAGTAACGTCGTCTTTAGAATAGCAATAGGAAATATTTTCGAAAGATCTTTCAAAGGATAAATACGTGTTATGGATATGGACAATGAGATTATTTCGTAGACCGAAAGGATCATTCGAAAATTGATTTGTTCTTATAACTGTAGATATACCTTTCTTTAAAGTTTGTTTTTTCGTAGTATCATCGAGATGATACTTAATTCCTTTAAACCTATACAAATCTTGGTTTGTTTCATTATTTGTTTGATTTTATAGGAAAATTTAATCTCGTATTTATGCCCATAGGAAAAACTTGTTTAAAACCTGTTTGACACGTTTCAACCGTGCTTTTGATGACTACAACTTTGTATTGTATTCTACAATAACGTCGTGTTTTTTTTAGGATCGAGAAAGAAATATTTAAAAAAAAAATATATAGTTCATATTATTGGGTGAATTTGTGTGACGTAGATTGACAATAATACAATAATAATTTTCGGTATACGTCGAGGCGTAAGTTTAAAATAGGTCGGCGAAAGGCCGAAGGGCCTGCCAGGAGGCCACCGTGCTAGCACCTATTATACCAAAGCAGACCAAAAGCAGCCATAGGGATTCGAAGAGTGGATTCTTGCCTCGACCAACGGCAATCCGAATAAATAAAAAGGGAAAATAAGATATATGCGTGTGGGTGTGGCGGCGGGCGGGACCCGGGCTCATTGCCACCTCCGAAGCTGTCGGATCTCGCACTCCCCATCGATGTGTTGTAGCTATGGTGGTCCCGGGCCAACATCCAAGTTCTACGCTTTCTTCGATCCTTTTTCAACACGATTCTCCTTCTTCTTCTCCTCTCCATCCTTTCTCCCTCTTCCTTTCCCTCCCTTACTTATTCTTTCCTAGTTTCTTTCCAATCCCATTTGACTTTTTGCCTGACATTCTATCAAGAAAGATTCTATTTAAATGGGAAAAAACATACATGATCATTCAGATCATTCAGATCATTCAGATCATTCATTTACACAATGATTTTTGACTAATGGTTAGAATGATTTAATAGACACCTTTTAGTATAGTCTATGACCACCGCAGACAAGTCTATGACCACCACAGACGAGTCTATGACCACCACAGACGATTCTGCACGAATTTGTTGCTACCATTTATATTAATGTTATTCGATGTCGATGATTTGTATAGCTCATAGAAATATTTTCCACAGTCACGAAGCTTCTTCTTCTTCATTTTCTTCTTCTACCTCCTTTACTTTCTTTTTCATCCTTTTATTTTGATTTTATTTTCTCAACCGGTCTTTGTGATTATCAGCGTGTAACCTGAAAGCGCAACCAAAGTATCTAAATCGTTTCATGAAGGGTTGAAGTTGACAAAGCGTTGTTAGAGGCGTAACCAATGGCGTATACTAGAGATTCCATAGTTTTTTTTTCTTATTCATGTATTGAAACATTCTTTGAGGGCTAAGAAATTTTCATTCCTGCTCCGCTGTTGACTTTTTCTTTTGGATCACGATGGGTATCTTGGAACCACCTACGAGAGTAGAGATTAGATCCGGTCTTGTATACGTACCTGTGTGTGTTTGTGTCTGTGTTTGTGTTTGTAAGTACGTGTGCTTTTGCCTTCGAGCAGAGAGAAGCCTAATCGTCGTTGTACTACTCGCGGAGCCCATCTGATTAGGATCTCAACACCCACGTAGTGCGGATGACGGTGCGTGTCATCGCTTAGAAATGACTTAGAACGATTCTTGCCGCTAGTGATTTTCTTTTTCGAACTTCGTATACGGTAAGCTTGCTTCTTCTGACACGCGCGTCTTACTGAGAAAGAAAGTTATCGTCGGGAGACAAACGGAAGGGGTCGATAAAATGCTTTTATTGGCTCGTTTGTTCACCAAGGTGGCGGTTTCTTTGTCACGACTAGTAACGATCCTTTTACTACCGGTTTCAACGATTAAGGATATCGTGACGTATTTGCGAATAAAGGAGGAGGAGAAGAAGGAGAAAAGGTGGTGATGGTAGCGATAGCGGGGTTGGGGGGGGAAAGGACTGGGGAATTTAGACGAAGGTGATTTACCGCTCGTAAATGATCGTAATCAACCGAAGAGAGGAGGTTCGTCGTCGGTGTATCAGGCACTTTAGGGTGTCTAAGAATTACGGAGAGATATATATTACCATTATTTGATATATAATATAAATACACTATCGGACAAAAGTTTGATAATCGTTAAAAGTAAATTCTGTTGCTTGGAATATTTGTGAGAAATAAATTAATGCATTTAGAGTAAACACAAAAATATATTTATTTGTTATATAATACCTTACTTGGAATATTTTTTACAATTTGTATTATTCTCTTTTTATCAAGAAACGAGTATTTTTCTTCAATATTTATCGGTCTATTCAATATTTATTTCAAACTTTTAGTTGGAAGTGTATAAATGATACTTGCATTGTTAATACTTAAGATCTTTCCTTTTGTCATTTTTCTTCTCACAATCAGTGTAAAACGAACGATGGGCAAAATCATCATCATCATCATCATTATTGTCGTTGTCATGATCGTTGTCATTGGGAGATAGCATTATTCTTAACGATTTACAAATCTTCTCATCCAGCTTATTTAGTTGTAATCTTACGGTGACGAAAATCTATCTAACAAAGAAGTGTTAATTGCGTTATTACAAAGAAGCAGATCAATCTTGAATGGAAAGCCATCGATGCGATCGAAACGATCGCGATCTTATCGTCCTCAAAGCGTCCATTGTACGATTATTAAATAGGATGATGCTGCTTTATTATATCGGAGTTGTCTTCTCTCTCTGTCTCTCTGACTTTCTCTCTGTCTTTCTCTCTGTCTTTCTCTCTGTGGGATATCCTGGATCTCCTTGTGCGATCGAATACCACGATGAACCGAGACGCCTCACGTCACGTACAGATCTCAACTATCTTTTTCCTTTCTACTCCCACAAGATCTAATATATCTTCATCGAAGATCTGTGTATCGATTGAATGAAATTTTCAACAATTTTTCTTCTTCTTCTTCTTCTTCTTCTTCTTTTTTATTTTTATTTTTTTTTTCATATGAAAAATCAAGAAAAATATTTAATACGAGAATCTCAAATCATTTTTATTTGATACCAAATAACAAGATCTAGAAAATATCATTATTTTGTCACGTTAGATCTAACGATATATTGCTAAACCATCTTTTTCGTTAAAAAACAATTGGAAAGATATAAAAAGAGAAATTACGATTAATCGATAGTTTTGATTGCGTATAAACGTTCGTAGACGCAGGCATGCTCGCGCAGCACGTGCGAGGAACACGTGTCGTGATTCTCCTCGTGGATACGCTCGACCGAGGATGGTCAGACGAGTGAAGGGAGGATAAGGAAGGATGGGTTGGTAGAAAGGAGTGGAGGAAAAAGAAAGAGAGAGAGAGAAAAAAAAACAGTCGATCCATTTCGCGAGGATGCACAAGAGAATGAGGATGAGTAGGATAATGCGAAGGAGGAGGAGGAAGAGAAGGAGAAGGAGAAAAAAGTGGAAGGAGATGAGGTTTATTAACGTTTTGTTTATATTTCTAGATTAGAGCTAATCGATCCTACGGCGAAATGAGGCATAATATAGAGTCAAGCCGGCCTCGTAAATACTCATTTGCGCGGACAATCCTACCTCCTTGACTTTACATTGCCGCCCAAGTCGACTAAGCTTCGTTACGCTTTATACGACAACCAGAAGGATGATGATGATGGGGAAGAGGAAGAGGGAGAGGACGGTATTTAACGAATTCTCATAGGAAATTAACGAGTACGTTAATTGGTTTACTTTGAATGGTTAAATAGATAATAGTTAATATTTAATCTTATTGTTATATCCATTTTCTTTATCGATCTAACAATACTACAATTTGCGGCAGGTGTCCGTACTTTGATTTCAAAAGAAACGAAACTCGGTCGTATCGGTCCAGGTGAAAGGTCCGAGACTGGAAAGAAACGAAGTAGGTTTTTGAAATCGATTTAAAAACTTTTTTTTATTTTATTTTATTTTATTTTACGGGATAATAAACCCATAAATACAGAAAAGAAAATACAATTATGGAGGTAAGGACATAATACAGAATAAAGATTATAATAAATTTTGAAGATAATTTCTTCTAGAAGATATCAAAATAATAATGATATAGATTTACATTTATAAACATTCTATTAAGACAACTAAGATACCCATATAAGGTTTGACGAGGTTCAATATATAGTAACTCATTCCTTCTTAAGTTTTTAAATGGAACGTTAAAAGATAAGAGTTGATGATATCAGGACAACTAATAAGATAATCCTTTTCTTATTAAACGTAGATAAGTTCATATGGCCTAGAATGAAATCATCTTTACCTACATAACTAGATTTTCTTTTAGTACGGTTTAACCAGATTGCAAGCAAATCTTCGATTAGTTTCACATTAAGATCTTCGATCGACCTTTTCCCACGATACCACACGTTTTCCCTCCCTCCTCTTCTTCCTCTTATCTATTCGTTTCATTGGACGATTAGCACGAGCTGATCCCTCTTTTCTTTCGTTTTTTTTTCTTCCTCCTCTTCTTCCTATCTATCGGCATAATCTTCGCAATTTGAAATAATTTAATCGATAGGTTTTTATCGAACTCGTTTCATTTGGTGTCTCTAATAACGATCCAAAGAGATCGCAGTTGAAAATAAAAAAAAAAAAGGGAAAAAATTAAAGGAAGACGAGAAGTGTACTTATGACAAAGCATTTTTTTCCCCCCGGCCGAACCCAATCCAATGCCGCCGTGTAATGCAACCTTAAAGCTTACAATGGCAACCTTGGCCACCTATTGGGTTAAAAATCGTCGAACATGTTTCTCATTGTTTCCTATTCTATGGGAACCAATTTTCCTAACATTTCATCCAGATAAAGGATTTTGTGAATGAAACTAATCCCCGTAGCAGAGCATCCTGCTATTTTTTCTCTCTCTCTTCTCTCTCTCTCTCTCTTTTCTTTATTTTCATTCAACGAAATATATCCGCCCTTTTAAATCCAATGTGTTTTTTTCTCGCACGCATATGCACGTTTCGAAATATATCGAAGATGATTCTATCGGAAGACTATCTCTTTTTCTTTTTTAATTTTTTTCTTCTTCTCTTTAATCCCCCTCTTTCCTTCCGTCCCATTTCTGACAATCCTAAACGCGCGAGGAAGATCAGTTTTTGTTCTTTTTAGGGTAGCATTATCTCATAATCGAGCGAATGATTCTGCCGTTCGATGGAATGGCACGGCCTACCGAGCAAACGTTCGAGTTCGTTAATGTTCACCCATGAGAGTGGATCTAATGAATTTGATGACTCCTTTCTCCCTACTTTTGCTTCCACCTAACTAAAGTATCTCTTCTTTCTCTCATTCATTTCTTTTTTTTTTCTTTCTTTTTATTCTCATTCTTCGATCCCCCCTTTCCACTTAATTTCTTTTCATCCCTTTCCAACCTCGCTCCCCTATCTCTATACCCCTACCCACCACCTTCGAGCCTTGAGCTTATATCTGGTAATAAATTGAATTGCCGATTGACGAGTGTTTTTTTTTAGTGGCTAATGGAAATCCGTTAATCGATTTCGTTAACGTACGCTTAACATTTTAATCCTACATTATTTGGCGAAACTATGTATGAATATCGATCGAAAAGCGGGAGGATTCTTCAATTATTCTCGCGCCAAATTAAAATATGCGAATGGGTATAGCGATTGAGGAAAAAAAAGGAACTTTTTTTCTTATTTCCTTTTTTTTGTTTCCTTTTTATTTGTTGTTTTAAATAAAAGTTGAGACCACATCCCTTCGGGAAGATGGCGAAGAAAAAGTTATGGGAATAATATATCGGTGAAAAAGATTAGGAGAAAAAGTAAAAGAAAAAAGAAAAAGGAAAAAATTAAAAGGACGGATGACAGTAGTGTGTTGTGTTGAGCTGAATCTGTGAGCTTAGACTGTGCGGCGAGGTGGTGCGTGGCGAACGCCGCCGAGCGGCTTCGTAATTAACAATCCATTTTGTATTCGGCTCACCTGATCGCGACGTGTGCGGTCCGTGACGTCATAATTCGGGGCCCCTTCGAGGCGTACCCGCCCCCTTAATGCGGGCTCCGACACCTCGGCTACGCGATGCAGCACGCACTTTTCTCTCCTTCTCTCTTTCCCTCTTTCTCCATCGTCGCGTTTCTTTCTCTTCTCGCGTATTCCAGCGAGTCCTCGAGGGGCAAAAGAAGAAGAAGAAGAAGAAGAAGAAGAAGAAGAAGAAGAAGAAGAGAAAGAGGTGGTGGTAGAGAAGGAGAACGAGAAGGAGGAGGAGGAGGAGAGACGAAGTAGAGGGATAGGAGCTTCCTCTAACCTCTTCTCGGTGCCTGAAGATGCCTGTGGATGGATGCGGTATATACACCTCGAAGGCGGCCAAGGGGGATATAATGGCTTGGCCGGACTTCACACGATGCCGACCGGTACACCGGCCCGGAGGATGATACAGACCTCAGACGGCGAGAGAAAGAGAGAGAAAGGTGGGACGAGGAACGTCGATATACATGTAGAGAGAAGAGAAAGAAGTGAGGGTAAGAGAAGGACAGAATAGGAACGGACCTCCGAGCAAGGTTCTCGAATCGCGGAAAGAATCGCAGCAGCAGCAGCAGCAGCAACAACAGCAACAGCAGCTATCCTTCGAAAATTTCTCTCTCTCTCTCTCTCTCGTTTTCCTTTTCTTTCTCGATCGAATCGTTAAATCTTAAAACGTCTTATATCTTAGATTTTCTACTCGAGTATGCGAGGAAGTATTCCCCTAAGTACCATAATACTTATATTTTCTGGACAATTTTTGTTCTTCTAGAAAAGTCTATCTAACGTCTGAAGAAAACAAGTTCCCTTAGCGTTATTATTTCCGCTAGATTACCGATATGTTTTTGAGAATAAAGGAGAAAGAAAGAGCAATGAGAATGAAGAGAGTGGGAGAGAAAAAGAGAGAGAGAGAGAGAGAGAATACCAAGGCAGCTCTCGCGTGGAAGAGTCGGAGGGTGGATCCTGTTACTCGGCTTTGTACGAGGCGGCCCCGTCTGACGGTGCCAGGCCGCGGGGGCCTTATTTCAAGACCGTATCGAATCAGGCACGACAATCGCCCTAATATCCACACGAATGCCGTGCCGTGCCGTGTTGCACTCCACCTTACCCCACCACGTCACAGCACCACACCAGGAGACTCTTCGAGGTGTAAGACGAAGAGAGTAAACCTTCCCCCTCCACCCTCTCTCTTTCTTCACTTCCTCCTTCTCCTTCTCATCCTCCTCTCTTACGAGTAAGAGATCCTTCTTCCTTCTATCGACGACGACTTCTTTACACCGTAAAATAAGGTTATTAGTCCCCATAATATACGATACCTTCGAAATACTCTGTCTATTTTTTTTTCTTCTTCTTTTTATTTTTCTCCTCTTCTCAGCTTTGTAGTTTTTTTTTTCAAACACACGGAGTATCAAAAATATCGTAGGGAAGGAAGGGAACGAAAGCTAATTTAAGATTATTCCTTTCTCTCTCTCTCTCTCTTTCTTTCTTGAGAGAGAAGATTTTTCAAAAACGACTGTTTGAAAAGGAAAAGAAAGAATTGTTTAGGAGAGTAATGGGGGAGGCCACTCCGGTGGGCCCTTCTTCTTCTTCTTCTTCTTCTTCTTCTTCTTCTTCTTCTCGCGACCCTTCTTCTCTCGCTCGCGGTCCACACGCGGCTCGTTTTACCTAACGCGAATAAGCTTGGTCGTTACGACGACGTTTGCGTTGGCATTTAATTGTTTGCCTTTTTTTCCTCTTCGAAACCCGAACGTCGTTTCTTCTCTCTCTCTCTCTCACACACACACACACACACACACACATATAGCCTCCTCCCCCTATCTCTTCTCTCTTCGCCCTTTCGAAGACCCTTACTCTTCTTAGTTTTTTCTTTTCGTTTTTTCCTTTTTATGTGTTATATATTTTTATTTCGTTTATTTTTCGTCGTTCCTATCTTGAAATCTAGAACCGTGATCCTGATGGAACCGTGTCGTGCAATAAAGCTATTTTATTTCTATTTGCACAAGGTATTATGTGAAATTCCAAAACGTTTCCTACGAAGTCCGAAAAGAAATCTAATCTTACTCTTTTCCCTTTTCCTCTAATATTTTCTTTTTTTTTCGTTTTTATTTCTACTCTCTGTCGATACCTCCCTCGTACGTTCCTATTTCTCATCTTTATTAACCTTTCAATTTTATTTTCCTATATGTGCCATGTGCGAATAATTTTTTCGTCTAACGAAAACAAGAGTACGGGTTTCACGAAAATAAAAACTATAAAAACTTATCGCTCAGATTGCGCGTGTATTAAAAGTTCTTTATTATCGTTTCTTAATTTGACGTATCAACGCAAAGAGAGAGAGAGAGAGAGAGAGAGAGAGAGGAAGGAAGGAAGAGAGGAAAAGAAGAGGACGGAGGGGTAGTGGCCGGTGGTAAGATTTTTTTTTCAAGTTGCTATAAAACTGGTTTAAAAAAAAAAAAGAAGAAATAATCTCATTTTATCTTAATTAGCGCGGTCTACAACTTTCTCTTTGATCGCGTTTGGCCCTTGACGTAAGACAGAAAGAGAGAAGAAAGAGAAAAAGAGAGGAGAGAGAGAGAGAGAGAGAGAAATCTTTATAGATTCCGGAAGAAAAGGTCGATGCGCATCACGTTAACTTCAGACACAGTCGATAAACGGATTAACAACTTTGGATCTAATTGCTTGCCGGATTGGAACCGATTGTAAAAGATATTTGGTTGGGTGTTCGGTCGCTTGCTTGGTTGTTCGGTTGGTTGGTTGGTTGGTTGGCCAGTCTTGCAGCCATCATCGACGAGATTAGGGTAGTGCACGCCCATACGCATATATCCTATGTATATAGGCATTTTAATAATATAGAAATTAGAGTCACACACACGCATACACACTTATACGTATAGATAGAAAGATTAATATATATCTCTGCAAGCTTATCTTTCCGTTTCGTTGAGAAACCATTTAGGTTTTCAACCTGTCGCGAAGAAATAACCTGTGCCCGTGGTGTTTACACACCTTTCTTTGAAAAATTTCAATCGTTTTACAGTCCCAATCGTCGTTTACTTCCGCATAGTAGGTTATGATTGGTCCGCCCTGTTCTTATCCTTGTCCTCATCCCTCCTTTCTTCTCTTCCACCTCAACATTACGTATCGTTATCGGTTCTGTTATCGCCACTAATGCCACTAGTACCGGCTATATAGGTTTTGGAATTTTCAACGATACGACCAACTACTTCAGCTAGCTCGTTTTCTACGAGTAATATGTGGAACTTTTACCTCCCAGTTAGATTTCTTTTTTTTTTTCTTTCTTTCCTTATTATTATTTTTATCGAAAGTCTCGGTCGTTTGGATTGGTTGTTTGATATTTTTTTTCGATTCAAATCTTTGGAAGTCGTATGATCTCGTCGACGCACTCGGTCTTATCTTTCGATCTATGCTCGAAGTTTTTGAACGTGAAAAGACACGAACAAGAATAAAAAGAATAAATAATGAAAAGAAGAAGTAGAAAGAGAAGGAGAAAGAGAAGGAGAAGGGGAAGAGGAGGAGGGTGAAAGGCGTTTGGTAAAATCGCTAAAATCGTTAAAAATGAAAAGGCAGAGGTCTTCTTTTCTGGAGGCCCATCAGAAGCGGGTCTTGAGGTCCAGGGCGGTGTTATAATTTGAGGCGGTTTCAGGGAGGTCCCGGAGTTCGGAACCAGGGCCCACGAAGTTTGCCTGGGGCAGCAGCCGAGTTCAATGAAGTCATCAGCTAGCCCGGCCCGTGGCGGTCTGTTATTATACCGTGGTACCGCGCCACCGTACTCCTTTCGAATCTACCTCAGCCTCTTCTTCGTGCCTCTTATTCGCTTTCCTGACTATCTCCTCTGTCTTTACCTACCTCTTGTTCTCCCTCTTACAGCACGCTTCTCTACGTAAGTTAGTCCAAATCAATTGATTGATTTAAAAATAAAAAAAAAAGAAACAAAACAGAAAAATAAACCGAAGGAGCGATAATCGAACTTATTCCAAATAGGAAAACCGACATCTTTGTTGCTGTTGTTTTATCTTGGATAAAATTACAAAGAGGTAGAAGATAAAAAAATAAACAAATGAATAGCCTTACTTTGGTTAACGTGACAACATTGAAATTATTCGATACATTTAAAAGACGATATCGAGTATAGAGCTCGTATATTGTATTTCTAAATGTTTTTTTCTCTCTCTCTCTTTCTCTCTCACGAAACGTGGCTTAGGATAATAGCGCTATTTACAAGCACGACCCTCTCTCGTTTAGTTTTCTCCATTCCCATTGTAATATCACGCGTGTACGTTCTCCATATCGGCGGAGTCGAGCTCCGTTTGAATTCTTCTGGAAGTCGTCGTAAACTCGGCACGCCACTCGTGCAATGCTAGCCAGCCAGCCAGCCAGCCAACTCGCATAATGCACCATACTCGGTGCTCGCTTGTCCTTTCGTCCTTTTCACGACGTATTCCGAGCGCGCGGGGTCACCTTTCCCCTTTGCGTTAACATCGTTCGCCGCTCCTAAAACGATCCATCTCGCTAAAAGCTGTGTGAACTTTATACGAACCTAGAACGTGAAATCGGGGCCGTTTATTCCTAGACGATCGAAAACACACGACAAAACAATGTATTTGTGTCGTTGCGTTTCATGAGTTTAAACTCAATAGAATCGTGTATCGTTTATTCTTATGTCTCGAAAATAAATAAATAAAAAATGAAAAAAAATAGATAAAAAGGATGAAACGGTGACACGGGGTACCGGAACGATAAAGAAATCAAGAAAGAGCGAGAGAGAGAGAGGGAGGGAGAAAATAATAATACCACATAGAGCAGAGAAACGTTAAGCGTAGATACGTAATACAGGTCGACGCAAAAAGGAACGTCGCTTGGTAATGCAAAAAAAAAAAGTAGAAACGTCTAAACGCGAAAGGCCGTTATTTATTCTCAAGGAGCAATCTTCTCGATCGGGATCTCGCTTTCGTTGCGTGCCACGGCATAGTTTTATTTCGCTAAGAAAAAGAGAGAGAGAGAGAGAGAGCGAACAAGAAAGATAGATACGCATGGCTATGTACTTATGCAACATCCTGTAAGATGTAAAAAATTGTGGCAGTAATAATCAAGAAAGAGGAACAGCAACGACGACGAAGACGACGGAGACGACGAAGACGACGAAGACGAGCAGATGACGACAAGTGGAGAACGCGAGGGATCTAAACTCGATCGGTTTGATCGGCCGGTTAGCCTCCTTACCCTTTTATTCGATTCTCGATCCGTCGTTGGTATGGCGAAACATATCGACGTCTCCTATATGGTCGGATCTTATGGGAAATAGAAAGTAGCCACGTAGCGCGCACGTTGAACGGCGCGGTGCTTACGTTTAGCCTACGTGAAATTTACGAGCGTACTGTCTCGTAATTACCATTGTGGAAACTCGCTAGAGAAAGACGAACGCAGAGACGCGGCGCGTTCACCGACACACAGAAAGAAACATTACAAGAGAGAAAAAGAGAGAGAAAGAGAGAGAGAGATAGGTAGATAGATAGATAGAGAATATGCGCCGCGTGAATCGTCTTAAGGCCAACTCGTAAGTGGCGTGTAATTGCAACGGCGCGTTTACTCGGGCATCCGTTTACCCACTTTGATCGCAAAAGCAGAATTGCGAATGTTCCAGAAAGAGAGAGAGAAAGAGAGAGAGAGAGATGGAAAGATCTTCGAGAACGGTTCGCATCGGATTTGCCGCGCTTATTAACCGTAGAAACGGCAAGCGCAAGGCTTCTGCCTGTATTGCTGTAGAACGTCGTCGCTTAGAAGACCGATCGGTATCTCCCGTCGAATTAACGACGTTGCCTCCGTAATTTCGAAACCTTCTGAGATTGAGCACCGCCTCCATACAATTAGGGAGAAATAGACGATAGCCGTTCGCTGTTTTACTCGTACGTCCGTGAAAATTGCCCCACGTTTCTTCGATATTCGTTACGGTTAAGAGAGCACCGTTAGTCTTTATATCGATCTTTCCATAGCTTTATTCCCCGAGAGCTAAGTTCTATACTACTTTAGTATAATATATTTTAGATTCTATTTCTCTCTCTCTCTCTCTTTCTCTTGCGCACGCCCTCTTTCAATTTAGGTATTTTCGAGAGACGATCGGACGAGAATCTTTCGGCTAAGACAAAAAGTTCGACGTCTCGAACGAGTTTCTGTTGTCGGATGTCTCGTTGGCAGGGCAACTATCTCGATAGTAGTAGCCTCTTCCGATGGAATGCATCCTCCTTCCTACCATTCGTTTTCAACATCGACGATAGACGACGAATGCAAAATTCCATGAGTATATCGTAAAGTGGATGACGAGATGAGGCGTAATAAATCGAGGAAACGTCAAGCGTGGAAGCGGCCCGATAGAAAAAGGTGCTCCCATCTTGCTCCGAACGTTCTTTATTCCTCGTGGGACCGATGACACGGCCACGGTATTAACGGGCAAGATTTTCGGCTACTCGGTCACGAGTTGCAGAACCCGAGCGCTTTGCTTTGCTTTGCTTTGCTTTGCGAGACGACGACAACGACAACGACGAGGACGAGGACGGCCTTGCCTCGCGAGATCCTTCGCAAAAAGTGTAGTCCCCCCTTCTTTTCTGTCCGACCGTTCTGTTCGTCTTGCTCGGACCCCCCTCACCATCTCACAACGCTTCTCCGTAGATTCGTAGCGGCGTAGGGTCAAGGATATTCAAAAGAGAGAAAGAGAGAGAGAGAGAGAGAGAGAGAGACATATTAGTCTGCGTTATTTCGCAGAGACGAGCAAAGTCGATAATACACCGGTCGTTGTTGTTGAATTTGTTCGGTAGAGTAGGAGGAGCAAAGACGGCAGAGGGTGATGCTGCGGCAGGTACGAGCAGGTTCTCAGGAATTCACGATTCATGCGGCGACCGGGTGTTCGAGTGAAACGTATAATGGCATTTAACGAAGAAGAATCGAGCGAGGTAGCAGCGAAGTCCATCGAGCACTAGCGTGCTCGGACGAAATTGCTGGCTCAGGCTAATGTCGAAATGAGGGACGTCGAACGTCCCGACGAATGCCAGCCGGGTATTGTTCCAACACCACCCTACCACCATCATTCCCTTCAATGCGACGGCGCGTGGGAACATCGGTCCGAGATTTCCTCTTCCTCCTTTCATTATCATCTTTCTACGTCCTGGCGAGATGACCGTCGTCCTGTGATCCTACAGTTTGGATAGGTCGCAATTTGAAATTCCTAGCACGAACAACTAGACGATGCTACGTAACTGCGGTTAAACGCGCGTTAAAGATAACTCACGAAGAGAAACTCAAAAAAGTGTGTGGGAGAGAGGAGATGAGAGGAGGAGAGGTAAGGTGAAATGAGGTGAGGTGAGACGAGGCGTGGCGGTGCGGGGCGAAACAGGGCGGGGTGGGGTGTTGTGAGGTGAAAGAGGAAAGAAAGAAGGAGTGGAGAAGAGAAGAGGGCTGAGAAGGGGGAGGAAAGAATGGTAGTGGGCTTGGGATAGTTCTTCCATCTCCTCCTCGTCTCTGAAAACTGGTCTGGCTAACTCCTCGGACCCAGAGGGAACAGAGAAGAGTCTCGGAGGAGCTGCATTCCCCGGTAATTAGTCTCACCCATAAATTACTGGCTATTTCGTGTTTGTGTTGGTCGCGAGTCGTCGTCGTCGTCGTCGTCGTCGTCATCGTCGTCGTCGGCAAGACAATTCGGTTGAGCGCATCCCTTCTGTCGTATCTCTCGTCATCCCTCTTAGTCTCATCAACGTCGTCTTTTGTTGTATGTCTCGCGAAATCGAGAAAGAGAAGAGGTATCGAGGTGAGTAAAGGGAGATGAGATCCTTGGGTACGGTGAATCTCTCTTGGGGCGCCGAAGAAAGGAACCCGCTGCTAAATGAGCTGTAATGCGGCCCCCCCGCTGAATCCTCCCTAACCTTGCCTGACCACCATACACAACAGCACGAGGAACATATCTCTTATTCCTCCTTTCTCTCTTTCATCGCAGACTATTCGCTTATTTTTTTACCTATATTATAATATAATATATACAACGTTTATTATAGTTCTCTGGTCATTTAAATACATTGTACGCGATGATTCGAAGAAAAAAAGGGGGAAACTTAGGCAAAACCGGCCTACTTTCTCTATTCGTTAGCTAGATTTTTGGCTATCGCAAAATCTTAGTTATTCGAGGAAAGGACATCATGCGAAAAGGGGGGAAAGAGAGATTGGTGGTGAGGTTTGGCTGGTGGTACGGTACGATTCGGTTGCGGCTCGGCGCCGCCGTGAGGCGCTCACCTGCCTCTCTCTCTTCGTGGCTCGCAACAGTCTCGCACGGAGAGCGATCGCGGCCTCCTCTCTTTCTTTCTCTCTCTCTCTATCTCTCTTTTTCTCTCCCTATCTCTCTCTATCTGTCTATCTATCTATCTCTCTTATTCTCCCACTCTTTCTTTCCCCCTTTTTTTACCCTCTCTCCTGTGTGCGGCAAATGCGTCTTTCCACCTCCTGACGGACACGTACGATGCACGTGCCGTAGTTGTTGCCCCCCCTTTCCTTTTTTAATATTATTTCGAGATAGGTGTGTGCTTCTTTCATCCTCTTTCTTCTTTCTTCCTTTTTCAATCTTCTTCTGCTTCTTCATCTCAATCGGGCTAGATAGAAAAATGAACAATTATAAATTATGAACAGTTTGTTGTTGAAATCTTTTTTCGCGGTGCTGTTGTTGCGTTTTAGTCGTGACGATGGTGGACGTGGCTATGGTGGCAGCGGTGGCGGCGGTGACGGCGGCTCTTTTCTGGTGAAGAAGAAGAACGAAAGGAAAGGAGTAAGAGGTGGTGGTGGAGGAGGAGGAGGTGGAGGAGAAGGTGGTGGTGAAGTAGGAGAAAGAAGAAGAAGAAGAAGAAGAAGAAGAAGAAGAAGTTGGTTGGTTGGTGGGGGCAACTCTTCTCTACTGCCCAGAACTCGGTTAGGTGGGGGGTAAGGCAACACTCAAAGATCGTGGTGACGTAGTTCTGGCAGGAACGCGACGCGTTTTTGTCCCCGCCGGAAGAAAAGACCGTTTTATTACGATCCGTTTTACTACGACTGCCTGCCCTTCTCGCGTTCTTCGCGGTGGCCGGTGTCTTCGAGAGAGGAAGGGAGATAGAGAAAGAGAGAAAGAGAGAGGAACGCAGAGAGAGGAAGAGGAACAAGTCCGTCCTCGAGCAGGGTGGGGATACAAGGAGAGAGGGGCTAGTGACTTTCACGAGACCGGAAGTCGAACTTCTTCCGGAGCGTTCTCCGTATCGCGAGAATCTGATTCCTCTCGCGATCCGGAAGATGCGTCTACCGAACGGAGACAGATAAACTGTAAAAGAGAGGGGGGCTCTCGTCATGAAGGTTTCGTCCTTATCCGTCTCTCTCGACTTATGTTAGTCTTTTCATCCTTTCTACTTCTTTTCGTACGCGAAGTCAGAGAAAAGAGCGTCATCATCTTTAGAGAGATAGAACTCAGATTGTAACGTGTTTCGACAGAATTTTCACTTCTCGTATGGAAGAAAGAACGAAAAATTAAATAAAAGAACCTGGAAACGAAAAAAAAGAAACAGAAGGGGGTAGAGAAAAAAGTAATTAAACGTAATTGGAAAGTTCGTCGAGAAAAAAAGAGGAGTGATTTGATATCGCGCGTTAGACTTTTTGAGAACCGGTGAAAGAGGTGCATTCGATATTCTTTTTTTGTTTTTTGTTTATTTTTTTTTTTGCTTTCTAAAGGAGTCAAAGGTGGGTGGTGCGACAAAGAAGAAAAAGGGAAGGAGTTTGAAAAGAGGGGCAGAGGGGACGGAGATGCGCCCCGTTCTTCTGGCGATCTGCCTCCTCCTCGTCACCCCGATTACCGGATCGTTTTGGTAAGTTTTCATAGAAATACATTTTTATTCTAATTGCTATAAAAGAAAAAAAAAGAAATCACTTTTCGATTGAGAGATGTTTTTTCGTTTTACTTTCTTCGCGTTTGTTTCGTTCTGTTAGACGAATCTTTTTAAGACAGAATTCATGAACGACGGTATTTAAAAATTCTCTCGTTAAGCGAGAAAAATCGAGACGAGAGGAGAGAAATAGTTTCTTGACGATAAACTTAGTTATCGCGTTTCATTGTCAAACCGTTATCCGAAGAAAAGCCGTTCGCGTTGACGTCCCGTTGACGTTCGAGAAAAAAAAAAAAGGAAGAGATAAAGAGCAGAAGAAGAGGTGTAACAGTTAAGGACTGTCCTTAGCGCCGCGACACGTGACGACCATAAAAACGACGGTTCAAACAAACAGCACACAACGCATGTGCGTTAATACGCCTTTCGGTATCTGGTAGCGTTAGTACGGTTTACACAGCTAGTGTATATAAAAAGAAAACGAAAACTTAAAAGAACAGAAAAATATCTAGGAAAACTCTTTTCCCTTTTTTCTTTTTAAGTGCTACTAACCTTGACGACTTAACGACAAACGCAAGAGTTTAACGCGCTACGCGACGACGAGTTTTGACTGGAATCTTACACTATTAACAAAACTTATCTTTTCTCTATCTCACACTTCTTTTTATTCCTCGATTTTTCATTCTCTCGTACGGTTTACTTTCTCTCTTTATCAGAATTTTGTCCTTTTTTTTTTTTATATCAAATTGTCAAATTTTTATAACGAATTTTCTAAAACCACGGATTTTCTCCTTTTTCATCTCAACGATCCGATTCCAATGATCGTTTTGAACGTACTCGTGAACGCGTTAAAAGATATATCTCGATTATCAAATGGTATAATTGATCTAATTGCTATCCGATATTTATTACGTCTATTTTATTTTTTTCTTTACGATTAATTTGCAATAACACGAGCACGTTCTCCATTCATTTCGATAATCCGATTGCAGTAATCTGTTGAAAATGAACTCATAAAAATGTTCTTACAGTTGTTTCCATTATGGTTATCTTACGTTAGAGATGTTAATTACATAGAAAGGTGTTTGCCTTTAAGAAACAACCTAACAAATAAAATTCGCTTTAGAAATGATCGAGTTTTTCATGAATGATATTTTGCTTATCAATTACCCTTAGGTATTACCCTAACGTTAATAATGATTAACGGGTGCAGTAAATTCTTTCTCGATTATTCACTTACCCGTATCTTTCAACGAGATCTACGAGCGTGAGACGATCTAAAGTAGATATTTATTCGTGGTAGTTGGTCACCACCACCGTGGTTAGTTTCCATCGGTCGGGAACGTCTAAGATTTACGCCTTCGCCAATGAATTATTCATTGTGGTGATTTATCAACATACTTTGCTAGATTACTCGTTCCTTTTCCTCGCAAATTCTTCTTCTTTATTTAGCTAAGGTATGTCATTCGCAAATGGGGCAAATGGGAAAAAAACTGTTCAAGAAATAAAAAACGACGTATCGCGTACTATGCTGTTCTCATGTGATGGAAAAAGAGAAAGACAGAGAGAGAGAGAAAAAGAGAATTGTACGTTGGGAAACGGTAAATTACTCAGTAGCTCGGAGTAGGCGCTGTGTACTCCACTTTGGTATGTAAATGTTTACACGACGATATAACCTTATCGCGTAATTACCACCCGAGAGAGAAAGAGAAAGAGATAGAGAGATTTCAGCATCCAAAGATGAATTGTCATCTTCTACTTCTAAGTCTTTCTCTCTCTCTCTCTCTTTCTTTTTCTATCTATGTCTATCTTCTTTCGAAAAGTCATTCGAACGTTCGTGCTAATTTTTGATTAATAGTTTCCGCCTGTATAACGTTGAAGAATATTCAAGACCAAGTTCTTTTTTTCCCTAGTCGGTCTAACATGAGTAAAGAAGAATCGAGATCTTTCGAATATGAAGAAATGTATATATATATATACTAGGTATACCTATAAGCGACCTTGAGTAGGTAAATCGTCACGACTTGTCGCGCGTTGCGCTCGTAAAGGGCGAAAAGTTGGTTCGCCGAGAGAGTGGAGGGTGGCGGGGGGGAGTTTGGCTTTTAAAAGGTCCCTCAAATATTGGTTTACGATTTAAAGGGGATTTCTGTGCTTGGTCGATGTGTTGTACAGCCGCACCTCGTTAGTCGAGTCAGCTTCGCTTACCTGTTCCTTCCACTCGTCCTCATGCACGCAGTGTTCTATCACCGTCGCAGTCCTCGCAGCCGTCGCACCGACGTGTGTTTGATAAATATATTAGGAGGTAGAAACGTTTGTTTTGATAACAGGTATTTAACGGTCGTCCGGGGAATTTTCTTTCACGTCAAGACTCTCGACACTTCTCCCATATTCTCTCTTTCTCTATTTTAAACATATTTTCTCGAGTGTAGATATAAGCCTAAAACTTTTGATTCTAAAAGACGATTTTCTTGATTCTGGTTATTTCCTTCTTTCCTTCTGTCTCCCTCTCTCTCTCTCTCTCTCTCTCTCTCTCTCTCTCTCTCTTTTTGGAAGATTTGAGTCCATTTTTGTAGAAAGTTAGTGAGATCGTAAATCGTAGATCTCGTCTGTCATCGAGCTAGCGAGTAACGTCCTTCTCACGAGTAGAACCGCGGGACGCTAAGGCCCGATTACCTCCGATCGGAACCGGATTCTCTTTCGTCGATCGGAATTCTCTGCTTTTTTCGCGACGAATACTACCTCCATTCTCTCTCTTTCTTTCTCTTTCTTACGCTAGTGCGTTGGAAAGGACAGAAGGTACGAAAGCGTAGAAAGACGTTCGAGTAGGAAGGAAGGAAAGAAGGAAAGAAGGAAGGAAGAAAGAAAAGAAGGAAGGAAGGAAAAGGATCCCCTCGCGTGGACAAAGACGACCAAGAGTGGAGGAGTAAAGAGGCAAAGAAGTGAGCGAGGATGGACAATGGTCTCGCTCAAAACGTCACCCGTAAATCTCGTTGAGCGCGTATAATTTGTAAGTCGGCAGGTTTCTCCTCTCTTTCTTCCTACCGACTTCGCGGATATTCCCTTCTCTCTCTCTTTCTTTCTCTTACTCTCTTTCCTTTTCCTTCTGCCCCTTTTACTCTCTTTTGCTTGCTCGCACACTCGCTTGCTCGGTGGTATCCCGAGAAACGCGAGGACACGGAGGACTGGGAATACATGAGCTTCGTTCCACGTTTCTTCCTTGCCTTCCTTTCAAGTCCTCCTCCTCCTCCTCCTCTCTCTATCTCTATCTCTCTTTTTCTCTTTCTATCTATCTTTCCTCGTCCACTTGCAGGGTTTTTCTTGCCTCGATTTTACGGCGTTTAGCTTTCTTAGACAAGAGAAAGAAAGAGAAAGAAAGAGTCGGTCTATTGGGAACGATCGTTTAAAGTGGCTTCGATTTAAACCCAAACCGTTTGTTTATAAAAAGAATTCATTACGAAGTCTTCGAGAGGTATTCTACTCTCTCTCTCTCTCTCTCTCTCTCTCTCTCTCTCTCTCTCTCTCTCTGTCTTTCTCTCTAAATAAGAACAAACTTTCTCGTATGTTATCTCGTATGTCGGGCAGATTATTCGATTTGCTCGTAATCGTTTATTCCGGTATTATAAACAATACTTTCTCTTTCTTTCGAAAGATAAAATAAACGAGGAAGAAAAATCAATGTAATACCCGAGAATTCGGTTGCAGAGGAACGATAAAAGCGATAGCGTTCGGGGTCGAGCTCTCGCCACTCGACAAGTCGGCCAATGAGCCGCAGTGGGCAGTCCGCGACTACGTTCTCGCTGGTTGGACAACTCGATGCTCTCCCTTCCCTCTCTCTGTCTCTCTCTCTCTTTCTCTCTCTCACACATACATACACACATTCTCTCTCTTTTTCTTTCTTTATCTTTTTCCTTTTTTTTTTATACCCTCTCACCTGCGCGTCTTACTCTTTCTTTCGCGCGCGTCGTCGTCGTCGTCGTTGTTGGTGAGCGACTGAAACCCAAAAAGAGAACGATTCCTCTTCTCCACCCGTTTACCCCGTTCTCCTGACGATCGATTCATAAAAAAACGACTTTTCTTTATCGCTCTTATCTCGTATTTTAATAAACAGCCGCCTACCCCGAATTCTCGATTTTTCACGGTCACGTTCATAAATATCTCATTTTCTCTCATTTCATCCAGGTTGGAATGGTTACAACGCGCGATATTCTACTCTAAATTCTCATCCGTCACGCTTTTCGAAATAATAAAACATTCGACGCGTTCTATTACGTTCCCTCTTTCTTTTTCTAATTTTCTTTTTTCTTTTTGCTTTTTATTTTCTTTTTTATTTCACGATATATGCGCGGTGTCACACACAGTCTACGCGATTCTCACTTACCTTTTCACTTTTATTCCGTGTACCTCTTACCTTTTGCACTTGACTTTCTCCGTAGTCGTCTTTCTGTAGTTTTTTGTTTCTTCTTCTTCTTCTTCTTTCTTTTTCTCGAGGGCCATTCTTTTCCTCTCGTTCTCTCACGAGCCACCACAATGGCTACGAATGATTTACCGGGAGTTAACCCCCTCAGGGTGGCCGATCGGTCACGGTTTTGCCGTACCAATGGTACGGTACTAATGCGACTTTATGCGAGGCGTGAGTTAGTGCTCGATGCTTTTTTTCAATTTTCTCTTTTCGTCTTCCCAAACTTTTCCTCCCTTCCGTCCTCATCCCTTTAGTTCATTCTCTTGACTCACCAAAAAGAATCCCTCTCGACGATATTTTACCAGTTACTTTTTTTTCGATTTCCTTTATCCCCATCGAGAGGGTGGAAGAAAATGTTCCGATCATTTTCGGTCATCATTGAGCATGTTTGTTATGTGTTGGTAAACTCGGTACAACTATTGGTATTGGTCGATCGATTTTCGTGGAATGTTTCCGAGGGCTTTTTAGAGATACGAAAGATAGGCAAAGTGAGAGTGAGAGAGAGAGAAAGAGAAAGAGAAAGAATTTGAAATTATTAGGTTGGGCGCGTGTATGGTGCACCTGCTATGTACGGAATTTAAAGAGGTCCGGAGTTTATCATGGATTATTCTAATTTTATTGGACTCCTTCCAATTATCGATTTCATTATCGTTACGTGCCAGGAATAATTGTTCCCCTGGGTTGGTAAAAGAAGAAGGAGGAGGAGAAGAAGGAGGAGGAAGTATGCTCGATGAAGAGATTTTCATCCCTCTTTTTGGTCCCACTTTTTCATCGGTTCGTCGCCGAGTTGAATCGAATCGAGTCTACCGACTCGTGTGAGCTCGAAATAAGCGACAGGATTTATGGTTGTACGGTTTGCTGTTGCTGCTTAAGAGTAAGAAGGACGTTTCGTTCCTTCTTTTAGAGAATCGTAGGAACGATTTCGAGTTTTCGCGAATCCCAGTCCCTCGGTCAACAGAAGAAGAAGAAGAAGAAGCAGAGAGAGAAGAAGAGGAAGCAGAAGAAAGGATTCCTTGACATTCCGAAAGAAGCGATCCGGGCGGGCCTTCAGTGGCCTGACCCTTGCCACCAATTTGTTCAAGACATTCCCGTTTCACTTTACCCTTCTCTTCTTGTCGCACTCGCGTTTTTACGCCTTCTCTCTCTTTCTCTCTTTCTCTCTTTATTTCTTTCTATCTACCTCTGACATTCCGCGAACGAACGAACGAACGTAAGGACAGACGAATGCTGCACACCATACGGAACCTCCTCGATTATTTTCTCCCGACTAAAACAGAAAATACTAGAATCTAAGTCGAATAGAATTTCGGAGCAAGAGGAAACTCAAAGTCACAACAGTTCTTGGTTCCTAAATAGGTAGGCTTAATCTAAATCATTCTCTTGTTGCTTCCGTCTGCGTTGGCAATGCCAGCACTGACGCCAACGCCGACGAAGATGACAAAAAGGAAAATTAAGACAGAGAGAGGGAGAGAGTACGAACGAGGAAGATCCATCCATCGTCGTAAAGTAGCAGCGCCAAAAGCAGCACTGGTGATTCTTCTTCTTACCATTCGTCCACCTGTCGTCATGTTCGCGGTGTTCGTTAAGAATCGGTGGGTGGTAAAACACTTTTAAGAAAAAGAAGAAAAATATATAATAAAGAAAAAAGAAAGGAAAGTAAAGGTGAAAGGAAAATGAAGGAAAATAAACAAAAAGGAATTGGTTGGAGGTGAATACTCCAATGAAGCGTCCTTGATCGCAAGGTTCCTGACTTCCGTCGTCGTTTCTTCTTATCCTCGAGAGTCTCGTTCGTTGCGGCGGGAGATATTCGAAGAATTTCGCTGGACCGAACGACTCTTCTTCCCTCTTTCCAATCGTATGGTAGATGAGGGGCGGTTAGGGGGGAGGCAGGGAAGGGAAGGAGAAACCAACGGAGAGCCAGATAGAGAAAGAAAGAAAGAAAGAAAGAGAAAAGTGCAGATCCTTTTGGCCGAATCGAAGAACAGTCTCCGCGGCCCTTGCAACGGATCCTTATTTCTTTTTCTTCTCTCTACTATCTTCCTTAGGCCCTCCCGACTGTCCTCCTCCTTTCTTCTCTTCTCTTCTTCTCGTATTCATCGAGAGCACACACGCCGAGCTAGCGAGCGGGTAGCAGCAGCAGCAGCAGCAACAGCAGCAGCTACGTTGCTCTCGTCACTGTCTATCCGAGCAGACAGCGTGGAGCTGCCTTCGAGCAAAGTGAGTGCGTCTAATGAGGCAATAAATAAGTCGGCCGCCCTAACCGGGGCCCTCTCTCAACGCTTTTCGTTCGCGACGACGACTACGACGACTACGACGACGACGACGACAGATCCATCCCCGAGTTCTCCTCTTTTCTTGCCTCTATCCTTAGACAGACCACGCGAGGATGAGAACTCCGTTCTGCTCTGCTTTTATTTTTCTTTCTTATTCTTATTCGTCTAAATTTTTTCTTACTATCTTAATTTTTTTTTATTTAATTTAATTCTTTCATTTCTATCTTTTGTTAAAAAAGGAATCTCCGTAACGCTATGATTAATATTTAATTTCATTGTTATTCCTATAGATTGATAATTAGATAAAGTTTCGAACAAGATTAGAACACGTGTGTGCGCACGCACATATACGCAAGCGTAGATAGTCGTTCGTGTTCTCGGAAGTGTTCTCGCCTTCTGGTCCTGGTTAAAGATACGCAAGTGTTTGTTCATGTCGATGAATAAATTTTCCAAGCCTTATTTCCTACTGGGAAATGAAATAGGAATATTCGAGGAAAAAGAGGTTTCAATGTTTTCTCGACTTGAGAAGTCAAGAAGAAACTTGGGGGAAAACGTTTATCGGTAAAAGATAAACGATAGGATTTTAAGAGTCTCGAGATCGTAAAAGCGAATCGTAAACCGTGCTTAATCGATTTTATAGGGAGAACGAGAAAGAGAAAGAAAGAGAGTCTCGCAAGTTCTCTCGCAAATAGAAGAGGGTAAACCGTCTCTTATCTCTCTCTCTCTCTCTCTCTCTTTCGTTCAAACACTTTTCTAACTACCATTAAAAGTTTTCCTCTCGCTTCGTGGTTTATTAATAGTAGTTGAACGGCGCGTGTAGTAGATCCACTGACATAACCAAGATGCGAGTCAAAACGTGCGATGTGTTTGCGATAACGTCGTCATTTTATTATCCCTTTAGTGAAAAGGGATATTAGCCACTACTCGTTTAAATCGTCCAAACTGTTTCCTTACCATTTTACTTCGATCCAAAAACGTATCGAATCGTAGAAAATCGTTCACTGCGATTGTGGAAAGACATAAAGAAACGAGAGAGAGAGAAAGAGAGAAATTGATATTCTTGTTTCGTACTTAGGATCGTCGTATTCCACGATGGCACGGGATTCCTATTCCTAGACAGATTGATGCCCAACACGAAATAGTCCGCATTAGAGGATGATTCTAAGAAAGTCCGAGTGATGCTAGTGGCGAGTAACCTCTGAGAGTATATCTCTGCTAGATCACCGCCGGAAATATCGATGAGTCGAGAGAAGAAAGATCTCTAGAGTTGAAAATATAGTCGGCTTTTCCTGGTCGTGCATATGCGTACGCAGAAAGAGACAACACATACAAGCAAGCATGTTCTATTGGAACGTTCGTTCTTGTTCACAGTGGTTATGGTCGTGTGGTTGCTCGCGATAGGAATTTCTCTTCCCAAATGACGATGTCACTCTATGCTTCCCCTTGTCCCTCTCTTCTTCTCTTCCCTCTTCGCGTCGCATTTTCGCAACGACCGATCTTAGGACTCGGACTCTTGATTCTGTTCAGCGTTCCTTCTTCAGTAACTGCAGTTTCTTCTCCTTCTTCTTCTTTGTACTGTATATATACGTACACTTACTTACTTACTTACTTACTTACTTAGTTACTTACTTACTTACTCACTTGTAGGGCTCGATATATCGAAGATCGACCTCGAGAAGCTGTGGCTCGTACACGAGCGACGAGCAACCGTCCTTAACGGAATTATTGCCATTAAGGTCGTTGCATTCCCGAGAGTCCGTCGTGTACGCGACCCGGCATCCTACCGACGCAGAACTAATGATCTTAATTAACGTTTCGTAACGAAGGTCGACTTCGAGAACGTCTCTTCTCTCTTTCTCTCTCTCTCTCTATCTATCTATCTTTCCTTTCCAAAGACCAGTGTTATTTCTTCTTCTTCTTCTTCATTTTTTGTTTCCTCCTCGTCCCTTCCTACCCTCTCTTCCCAATCTTTTTCGAGTTCCCGAGTTTCATCGAGTTTCACTTTACAAATATCTCTTTACTTTCATCCTTTTTCTTTCCTTCCTCATCTTCTTCTTATTTTTATTCTTATTCTTATTCTTCAAACTGTCGTATTTTCCTGCTCGGGCACGGATTTGAAGTTGCTGTTACGTCGTCGTCGTAATAGCTCATGCTGACTTTAATTACCGTAATGGCGTCATCTCGTTCGTTACAATTCAAGTGTCGTGTCTGTCCGTCCGTCCAACCACCCTGGTAATCATCCACCAACATTTCGTATCTTTTTCTTAGCTGTCTTTTCTCTTCGCGATTGTTTTCTTTCGTTGGTTTGTTGGTTGGTTGGTTGGTTGGTTGGTTACTCGTCGGATGGATCGTTAACGGTGTCGAGGAGGATGAGGATGAGGGGAGGAATCACCGAAGGGATCGCGAAGAGATCGCGAGAGATCGAGAAAGAATTCTCCCGAGACGGAAAAGAAATTACGAGCGATAGGAATGCTCGTTTACTCGTTTGAGAAAGAGCGAAAGAGAGAGAGAGAAAGAGAGATAGAGAGACTTTCGCGTTTTCTCTCCGAGAAGATCGAAATTATACGCGCGGATCCTTCAACTACGAACGTCTCGTTGTCGTTGTTGTCTCAGAAGAATCTTCCTCTTCTTTTCTTGCTTAACTTTTTTTGCCTATCCTCCTCCTCTTCCTCCCTACCCCCCTGTTCGTCCCCTTTTCCAACTCAACGCGAAGTCATACGAGTCTTTCGCTAAGGGAAACGAGAAAGTTGCGATATACTGACATTATTTTTCCAATTAATTACTTTTCTAATTTTTTTTTCTTACGGAGATACGCTTTTCTTTTCTCGATCGACGATGAAGAAGTAAAAAGGGTTCGATTCGATTCGAATACATTACAGATGAACGAATACTTTTGATCGATCTTTCGAAAATAGATCGATGTATTCAGTTTTAATGGAAATCGGCGAATGATTACAAACTTTCTATAGTGTCTTGGTCTTTGATAAATTCATGGAATTTTCAAAAAAGAGAGAAAGATAGAGATGGAGGATGAGAGGATTTCTAAGCTTAATCTCGAGCTCGAAATTCAATCTTTTTCTTCATCGGGGCACGAAAGATATGGCCTGGCTAAATAACCGGCAACTTAGCGAATGTCACGTCGAGGGATTTGTGGCTTCCGTAAATTATTCCGACTTTCTGCATCTATCCTCTCTCTCTCTCTTTCTCTTCTATCTTTCTCTTTCTCTTTCTGACCAACCGTACAAATAGCGCAAACTCCATTCGCGTCTCGCGTCGTTCGTAGCACCTCTCGCAAGTATAAATCGTCCATCTCTCGTATTTTCCCCTACTTCATCTTCACCTTACTTCCCTCCACGGAATGCATTTATAATTTCGATCGCGATTTGTCAATGTAATCGTTGGCTCTGTTGCGCAAAACATCGTGTTGGTTTCAACGAAAAATTCACTCGACGCTTCTTCCCTCGCTTCTTCGCTTTGTTTTCTTTTTTTTATGTAGTTTTCGCCAGACGAAGGGGAAAATAATTAATTATTTTCGTACGGAAAAAAAAAATATGATTAAGTAAGATATAAATTCTCTTCTTTTTTGCCATTCATACGAACTCGATTAAGTTAATCCTTTTTGGATTATATTATCCTCATCAACCGATTATGCATCGATGAATGTGTTTGAGAGAAAATAACGTAGAGTAAATAATAGTACGGTCCACGTAACTCTTGTCGTTTTTTTTTATTTTACATCTGCCGTTCGGTGTTTACGTTAGAAATACGTGAGAGCGTGTTATCGTGAGTAACCAAAGTATAAACAAACGAGAATGATTTCGACGTAAGAAAGACATAATAGTAACTTTTTTCGGAATAATTTCATTTCGAAAATATGAATGTAGTAATAATTATTAAATGTTATTTAATTTCATTCACATTTCAGGACGGTAGGAAGTCAGATGGTGATGGATCCGATGTTGGTTTGCAAAAAAACGAGAAGATTGAAAGGAAAACTTGCCGACATTTGTCGAAAGGAACCGTCCTTGTTAAAGGAAATTGCTAAAGGAGTGCAAGTTGGTACGAGAGAATGTCAACATCAGTTTAGAAATCGCAGATGGAATTGCACTACTATTCGACGATCTTTAAGAAAAATTCTTTTACGCGGTAAGTAGATAAAAAAAAAAAAGAGAGAAAATATTCATTTTATCATCATCATCATCATCATCATCGTCATCATTATCATCATCATCATTATCATCATCATTATTATTATATATTATAATATTATATTAAATTATTATAATAGGGGTTACTTTTTAGAACTAATTTGGTTTGGTACGATTAGGCGATTAATTTGTAAGCAATAACGGCACGTTCGTCGATCAAAAACTGGAGGATAAGAGAGACGCTTTTGGAAGAAGAGAAGTATGTGTGTATGTGTGTGTGTGTAATAGACGCGGCATTTAATCGTAACGAATCGGCTTGGAGAAGAAGAAGAAGAAGAAGAAGGAAAGGGTTGGGAGGGTTTGGAGGTGGAGGGGGAGTGTGTAATCGACATCCGGTTCGGGCCAATGTCGAAGAAGCGAAGAAGCGCCCTGTAATCTGTCGGCAGTGTGTGTGCATTGTCGTGCGCGTTCACCTTTTTCGCTCCTGAAAGCAGTTCGGGGCCTTCTAAAGGGTCGGTCGCTCGAGGAAGGCCCACCGTGGAACCCTTTCTGCAACGGGCCCCACGACCTTGCGCCCTCTCGTCACTCGCGATTATGTCCGTTTAAGTTTCGACACGCTCTTCCTTCGATATAAACTTCTTTTTATATCTTCTTCCTTTTTTGTTTTTTTTTATCTTTTGGTTTACTTTAGGAGGATCTCTAAAAAGGGGTTTTATTGCTTTAGTTTTGTTACATTAAACGTAGAATAACATTCATACAGTTTGTAATTATTCGATCACGATAGTTAGCAAGTAGACGTAATAATGTTATGACGTGGTAACGATATCGGATATTAAGTAAGCGTTATTTGTTTGAACGATGGTAAGATTTAAGAAGAAAGATAAATACGCAACTCGTCTCTATCAGAAAGAGAGAGATAGAGAGAGAGAGAGAGAGAGAGAGAAGAAAGAAAGAAAGAGAAAACATCGATAAGTTGGACAGATACTCTTCATGGTACGGCTGTCTCGAAGAGTCGATCTTCTCTCTCTCTCTCTCTCTCTTTCTGTTACTCTTACTCTTGCTTGCTTGCTTGCTTGCTTGCTTGCTCAGTTAGCCGTCGAACGTATTAATTCCGGGTGATCTGGCGGAACAACTAAATCGAAGACAGCGTGTCCGATAGGCCGTGCCGGTCTCCTAGGTACCCGCTATCAAGATCGGTGCCTTTTTGGTAGCCTGACAGATTGACACTGTCCGTCGGATATTAGTGGCAATATGTTCCCTTAATTAAAGGCCCTGACTGCCAACGACGATCGAGAAGGCCGTCGTTCCCTTTCTCCACCGTTTGCCGTTCTCCGTTCTCTGGAAAGAGCAAGTAAGAGAGAGAGAGAGAAAGAGAGAGAGAGAGAGAACACCAACTCGTATTCCCCTCTCTTTTTCTTCTTTGATTCGCTTCAGCGGACAACGATCGCGTCCCGACTTTATAGATCGAACCACGACGATCTCTATCGATCTCTATCGATATATCTTGAATTGAAGTCAAAGAATGTGTTTGTGCGTGTGTGTATATAAGTCTGATGTATGTATAAGTGTATATGTGTTGAGGGAAGAGAGAGAAGCTTCTCTACCATTATTATCATTATTATTTACGACTTGTCTTCCGTTATATCGGTATTGGTGCGGCCATGTGCGAGCGCGTGGAATTCACGTTGCCGGACGATCGATGATCGAATTAAGAACGACTATTCCCGGCCCGTAGGGATCGGCATTCGAGCGACGATGACGAGGGGTCCCGATTGAGATGTATCCGGACAAGTACATACCCCTCTTCCTCCTCCTTCTTCTTCTTCTTCTCCTTCCCTTCCTTCTCATTCTCATCCTCATCCTACTCCTTTCTTATACGACGTTTTTTTATTACATATTTTTTTTTTTTCATTTATATTTTGATTCTTCTATAAATGTAATAGAAGATGAGTTGAAAAGTTTTGAACCTAATATAAAAAATAATTTTCTTTTTCTTATACACCTATATCGGTGAAAATTATTAACCTTATTAAATAAAGAAAAATTAATTGACATAAGGTTTATTGCCACGATTGAATTAGGTTTTATTCTTGATTCTTATCGAAGAAGAATTTAAGCTCGATCGAGTGCACGCGTACTTGACAAATTTCTTTACTTGCAATTAGTTTTTTTTTTTCTTTTCAAAAATCAAGATTTATATGAATCAATTTTTA